>JAKSZT010054308.1:2946409-2986416 GCA_026826555.1 Tolypeutes matacus
GGAGGAGGTGACATTGTGGGCTGGCGTGGCAGGCGAGTGTGAGCCAGAGCTGGTGGTCGAGGCGGAGGTGACACTGTGGGCTGGAGTGGTAGGCAAGGCAGGGCCAGGGCTGGAGGTGTGGAGTAAGCTGTGGGTCGTGTGCGCAGCTCTCCTCTCTGTGGAGCTGGACGCTGGGCTGCCTGGGGTCCTGGCTGTAGTTGTATCTCCTCTCTGGCTGGGGCCTGTGTAACCAGAGGTTTTAACAACTGTTTTGGGGTTTGGTGCTGTGGCAGCAGTCAGTTGAGGTTGGAGGATTGGGATTGGAGGACAAATCTGAACAAGAAGGAAATACCACCTCTGGCAAACCCGGGAATAGTGCCAGGAGGATTTGGGGAGTGGGCCGTGGGCTAGGCAGCATCAGGCAGCCCCGGGGTCCACCCTGTCTTCCCTTTCAGCAGCCTCCCTCCCTCTTCCTGGCCCCTCTGCTCCTGGTTTGTCCATTACTCCACTCCCATGACTTACCTTTCCTGACTCCCCCCTCCAGGCTTGTCTCCAGGACATTCGCCTACCCTGAACCCCTGTCCTGGGGGGCCGCCTCTTCTTAGCCTCTCCCCTCCATTCTGGCACAGACTGGGCCACCCGTCTGCAACTAATTCCTCTCTTGGTGCCATCTGCCAGCAAGTAAAACCCACAGAAAGGCCAGGAAGACGGCATGAGAAAGACAGCCCCATCCCCTCCTTGTGCCCCTCACCTGTAAGTACTAGGAGTAGCAGCAGGAGGAAGTAAGGGGACTGGACGCCTGGTGTCATGGTGATGATGAACTGGGGGGGAAGGGGGCAGAACAGACTCAGGAAGGCGCTGCGTGTGAGGTGGAGCAAGCACTGGCGCCTGCTGCTTTATACCAGCCCCCCCCACCTCACCCCGCACTAGTCCCAGCCGGAGCAGGTGACAGGTGACAAAACCCCGCCCCTGCCTCCTTTCCCAACCTCCTACCTTTTCCTCCTCCTCCCCAACCATTCCTGACCCCTCAGTTACATGGGCTCCAATCACTCAACTCTGACAACCTGTTTGTTATCCAACTGGCCTCCCCCTTTAGCCAACCAACCACTCCCTGGCTCCTGGAGCGTGGGCGGGGGAGGGGGTAGGCAAGGTACTGGGACCTGGGTCCCCATAGCTCTAGTTTTGGCCCCAGGACAACAGCTAGGGTGAATGAAGGGAACAGAGAAAGTGAGCTAGATCAAGTCCTTGGACGGACATCAAGGCCTGGAAGCCCACCCCCGGATCCTCTCCCCCATTTCCCCACTCCCACTGGGGGCTGAGAAGAAATGAAAGGGGTTAATAATGAGTGGACTAGGTACTGGTTTTGGACACCCCCCCCCACTTCCCGGAATAGCCCCACCCTTCTAGCCGCTCCCTGTCCCGTTCTTCACGCAGTTCTATCCTGAAACCCCAGTCCCCGCCCCGCCGGACTTTTAGCTGCCTGGGTTCCCTCCTGGGCTTTATTTCTGAGAAGGGGGAAGAGAAAGAAATTTCCACTTAAAGAAAGACGAAGCCTGGGGTCCTTCCTTCCCAGCCCTCCAGCTGGGCGCGGCGGCCGGCCCCGCTGGCCAGGCTCTCCTGCCCTCTAGTGGTCACCGGGGGGCTGGCGGGGCAGGCCCGGGGGGCTGGGGGGCAGCCTGGGTCAGGGGACAGGTTAAGCGTCCGGCGGCGCTGCCTAAGAGGGAGAGCGCCTGGGGAAGGCAGGGCCCCGGCGAGGAGGGTCCATGCCTTGGCAGGGAAGGGGAAGAACGCACTGTACCAAGGAGGGGTTAGGAGCTTTAGGAGGGACACGCCAGGGCGCGTGGGGGAGGTGTCTGGAGAAAATGGCGCTAAGTGGGTGGGGTCCTGAGGTATGTGGGAGGGGACGTTGGAATGTGGGAGGGGGGTGGCACGGATGGATGAGAGCAGTCACATATTGGGAGGCAGAGAGTACGTGGGGCAACAGAATGGTATTGGGGAATATTTCGGGGGGACAGAACTATGTTTTGGGGAGCAGAATGGCATCTGGGGAAGGTCGACACTGATGGGGAGGGGGCTGTAAAGCCCATGTGAGGATGCTAAGGCCGGGAGGTATTTGGGGCCACAGTGGACGCGGAGCTTAGGGCATCAGGCCCCGTCCGGTGGTCAGTGGTTGCGGTCCAAGCCGACGGAAGCAGTTACGTCTGTATTAGGAAAACAATTCTTAGCCCCAACCAGTGCAGACTGAAAAATAACCCTTCAAAAGCACTTAAGATGCTGCAAAGACTCGCAGGGAAAGCTCGTCAGGTGCCAAGTGACCCCGCTCCCGCCCGCACACCGCCCGCTCCCGCCCGGCCTCCTTCCCGCCGCTCGGCGCTGGGGCCCGACGCGCGCACTGGCGGGGCAGAGGAGGGGGCGCCTGACGTCAGCGCGCCGCGGCGCCGGCCCGAGAGGCGGGAACGCCCCCCTCCCGCGAAACCCCCGCCCCCCGCAGCCTAGAGAAAGCACGAGGATCGAGGTGGGCGGCCCCAAACCCCCACTCCCGCGTTGCCACGGTGCAGCCATTCAGTTCAGTTGCTGGGACACGCGTCACCATGGCGACGGCCCTGCGCCTAGCGGTCAGAGTATTTAAAGAACAAGCGCGCGCACCGCCCGGGCGTCCGAAAGCGGCCTTCCGGGGTACTGCGGTCTCCTTCTCCTTCCCCATCCCCTTTCGCCCCACTCCGGGCGCCAAATCTCTCTGATCTCCACCGCCGACCCCGCACCCCAGCGCGTCCCCGGTTTCCAGGCCGGTCCGGCTTCAGGCGGGATCCCGGGCCCCGGGCGGGCGGGAGGGACGGGACGCGGTGCAGTGTTGTTCTTTCCCCCGCCAATATTGCACTCGTCCCGGCCTCCGGCCCCCCCGACCCCCCGGCCTCCCCCTTCCCCTGAGCGGGGCACTCCCCCCCCTCCCCGCCTTCCTGGCTCTCGACCCCTGCTGATGTAAGAGACTGGAGTGTCACCGCTGCCACCGTGAGTAAGTGGGACTGGGAGGACTTTAACCATCCTCGGACCAGCACCCCATCTTTCACCTAACCTCATCCGAAGCCTTCCCCCACCCAAGCCCCAAACTCAACCAAATTTACCCTAGATTTCTAACTTCCATCCCACTAGCCTTCCTCGCCCCCATCAGGTTCCTTCCTGCTCCCCATACTATCCCCACAAATCCCTAAAATAAGCAATTGCACTAGGTTAGAAAACAACTGGAACTTTATGGCAGTGTGCTGATATCTTTCCTGGGGTTGGTGCCTGAGAAATACCCCTTGAAAACTTGCCATCCCCTGAAGAGTGGGTCACCCTCCCCTGCCGGGGGCTGAACTTTCAGTCGGTGCTAGAGGATCTGTGCTTGGCCAAGGGGCTGTAGATTAGATCCCTGGTCTCCGGGACGGGCCCCCAAGGCCAAAGGGTCTAGGGATTCTGAATCCGGTGGCCGCCACCTCACACCCTTCCCTGGAGCAGCTGCCTCCGGAATGGCTCAAAGTCCTCTGGCACTGTGTCTGAGGAAGGGGAAATGAGTAAGGTCAGAGGGCCGGGCCCTCCTGCAGCGCCTGAGGGGTCAGGTGCATCTCGGTCTAGAGCCTCACCATTGCATCGATATTGGAGATTGGACCAAATGATGTTTTCTTGGGAGAAGCAGAATACACCGAGACGCCCCCCTCGCATGGATGTGTCAATGATCACCCCAGAATCCGCCACTAGCTGGGGACCCTCATAGAGCTTCACCCTGTCCAGAATAGGGGTGTCCATGGGTGCTGGGGTGCCAGTGGGCAATGTGCCACCATGCCTAGGCCTTGTTGTCCTCAGCCCCCCTAGAACTCACCAGGCCTGGAAGAGAAGGGAGGGAGGAGGGAGGGAGAGGGAGGAAGGAAAGGGGAGGAAGGGGGGTTGCTTTTCTCAGGCCTGGGGCCCCTGGCCCTTTGTCCAGCCCCCTTTGCATCTCAAAGCACCAGCCACATTCCAAGCGAGGATTGGGTTGCCATGGCGATGAGTACAATGGGCTGGGGGGTGAAGTCACCCGCTTCCCAGGCTCTAATCCACCCCCCTTGTCCCAGGTCCTGGCCCCCACAGCCCCAGGCACCTTAAAGGGGAACCAACCCAGGTCCCTGGACTCTGGGCTCTTGGCCATAGAAAGTCCAATCTCTAGGCAGGCCCATTTCCCCTCCATTCCCTGTCATCCAGCTTTCTCCAGTCAGCAGTCTCGGCTTCCCACCAACTAGGGGCACTTGTCTGAAGGAAATGCAAAGTTGTAGACAAAGTGCTGAACTGAGAGGCCTCAGCTCTGCTCCCAAGCGCTGTGGAGTCTTGGGCCCCTCTCTGGGCCTCTCTTCTGTACAGGGCCTTCCAGGTCAGACACTTGAGGAAGCTTGTTCCGGGCTGTGCCAGTGAAGGGGCTGGATGTGGTGGGCCCCTCCACAGACTGGCCTGGGGTTTAAAGACTCCCAGAGAACTGTAAAGGGCATCTAGCCCAATGCCCTCATTTTCCAGAGGGGAAAATGGGGCACAAAGGAGGAGTGACTTGCCCAATCGCATACTGGTCCTCGGCAGCACCAGCACCAGAGCCGAGGCTGCCTGATGTTAGGAGGAGAGCAGGGCCAAGGCAGCATGTCTGTGGTGAGAGGGGAGATGGAGAGAAGTGGCCCCAGTTCCAGCCCCTGGCACCAAGGAATTGAGTAGAGGGGAGGTCACTGATGAGTCCCAGCTAAAGGGGAAGGAAGGCCAGGCCTGGGGTCCCCCAGGAGGGCTCAGCCCCTCGCCTCACCTAATGTAGCCAACTTGAGGCCGGTGCAACAGCTGCCAGCGGTAGGAGGTCTTGTCACGCCAGCCCACGTTTCGTGGGTCAGTCCACAGCAGTCGAACCTGATCAGGGGTGTGGCCAGTGTGCCACAGGGCATTCCGGAGATGCTCACCAGGACCAGACACTGATGTCACTGCCTGGGAGAGAGGGGGGTCATCAACAGAGAGAGTGGGTCAGCCACAGGGACCAGAGTGAGGGAACAAGTTGGTAAGTGCAGGTGGGAAAGGGAGATGGTTGACCTTGAGCTGCAGACCAGGCTGAGCAACGGCCCGGAAAGGTGTGGCCTGCCAGTAGGTCTGCTCTGTCTGCTTCCACATGATCACATAGAAGCGGCCGCTGTCCTGGTAGCTGAAGAGAAAGCCTGCATAGTCATCGTCAGTCACCGTGTTTACGTGGAAGGTACCTTCAAAGTCCACGCCGTTGAAGGCTGTGTACCCTGTTGGAGGAATAAAGGTCGGGGGCAGCAAGGTGGCTAGTAGCAGGGAGAGGAGAACAGGACCTGGTGTGGGGTAGAGGTGGGAAGGGATACCTGTGCTACGTGTTGCCAGCTGGCTCCACCACCTTCTCTCTCCCCTTCACCCATCCTCCCTGTCCGTTTCCATTCCCACCTTTTTTTTTCTGCCCCTGTAGGAGTCCTCTGTTCAGAAACTACTGAACTGGGTGTCCACTCTTACATACCCACTGCCAGGCCGGGGTCACTGTTCATGGTCTGAACGATTTCCATGCCCTGGTGTTGTGCAGTAAAGAAGAAAGCCCTGATCCAGGTGCACCACCCCACCTAGGCCCCACCTGGCAGTCTGGTCTGACGGCACCTGCCCAGCCCACAGCCCTGTGTACCTGGTTGAGCACGACCCAGTTTGGATCAATCTGAGCGTCACCCTCTGGATCCAAGACGACGGTCTGATAGGCCCGAAAGTCTGTGAGGGTTACCTCTGCACTTTCGGGGCACACATCCAAGGGGTCAACGACTGCATCATTGTCAAAGTCATCTTCACACACATCACCCACGCCGTTGCCTAGGCGGAGGGAGGCTGTTGCTCAGGGAGGCCCTGGCGACTGCCCGTAGCCAGGGCCCATTACCTCTTGGACCTTGCATTCCTGACCCCCAGCCCCCCAGCCTGCCCTTTCTCACTCCCCAGCAGTGCAACCCTCTGTGGGACCCCAGCCTTACCATCTGAGTCCTTCTGATTGGGATTGGGCACCAGGCGACAGTTGTCGGGACCAGGAGGCACATAATCTGGGACTCCATCATTGTCATCATCCCCATCGCATTCATCTCCCAGTCCGTCATTGTCTGAATCCAGCTGGGAGCTATTGGGCAGGCGTGGACAGTTGTCCTTGGTGTCCTGATGCCCATCCCCATCACTGCCCAAAAGAGAAGGCATCCAATAAAGTCTCTGATGGTACCACATCTTTTCCTTCTTTTGTTTCAGAGTCTCTGGGATCTACCCTCCATCTACCCAGATCCCCTGCAGTCAGCCAGAGGAAGTGAAGGTCTAGCGGTAGAAATGGAGACAGACCATGGGAATGACTTCCTGCCCAACAGTGGTGAATTAAGGTTAAACCAAACAAGGAGTTGAGAATATACTAGAGGAAAGGAAAATATCCCTTGTAAGGCCCTCCATCTCTTGGCCAAGACCCTACCTGTCTTCATTGGTGTCACAGACATCCCCCACCAGGTCACTGTCTGCATCTGTCTGAGAGAGGGAGACCTGTTCTCACCACCTCCTCTTCATAACCCTGAAGAGGTGACCTGACCGCTTCCCAGCCAAAGACTGAGGCTCCACCCACCAGTCCCCCTTCCCCTCCCCTGCCCTTTCCATTCCCCTGTACCTGGGTAGGATTGCTCATTTCTGGGCAGCTGTCGCAGGCATCTCCCACCCCATCCTCATCCCTGTCGGTCTGTAGAGGATTGGGGACTTTAGGACAATTGTCCAATCCATTGGGAATGCCTAAAAGACATGGGGTATCACAAGATCATTATCAGGACATACCACACTCTCTTCTGGACTGGTATAAGCCCTGAGCTTTGTCTCCCCACCCAGGGGGGTAACTGGTCAGGAAATCTGCCTGCACCCTCTTGCCTGACTCCACTCTACCTCACACTCCCGCTGACCCACTGTGGGTCACCTCTTTCCCCTCACCCAAGCTGACTTCCACAAGCCCCTCATAATCCTCATAGACTCCCTAGCCTCCCTGCTTCATCCATCTGGATGCAAATTCTGCAGTTCTCCCAGCCACCCCTTCAGTCCCAGGCCCTCACCATCTCCATCCACGTCGTTGTCACAGGCATCCCCTTCCCCGTTGCCATCTGTGTCCTTCTGGTCATTGTTGGGAACATTGGGGCAGTTGTCACAGGCATCACCAAATGAATCTGTATCTGAGTTCTGCTGGTCCTTGTTGGGTAACAGCCGGCAGTTGTCCTGGCCAAGCAAGTGGGTAGGGAAGGGTCAGGCCTCCTCAGAATCACTGGTCACTCTGCCCCCACCTTGTCTCTCATCCTTGTTGAAGATGACCACCCCTGTGATGGTTCAGCTGCTTGGTGCAGCCCATCCACCCAGCCTCCATCTTGTCCACCTTGTGCTATTATCCTAGGCACCAGGTTCATGCTTCCTTAATTTGCAATACTGGGTGCCCTGGGGAGCCAAGGAGAAGAGTGATTTGGGCCAGGCAACAGAGACAAGGCCAGAACAGAAGGAGGAGAGCAAAGGGAAACAGGAGCTAAGAGGGGCAGGGCAGTGGGGGAGCCACCTCAACGTTCTTGATCCCATCCCCATCAGCATCGTCGTCACACTGGTCCCCCACACCATCATTATCAGCATCTTCCTGTCCAGAGTTTGGTGTCAAAAGGCAGTTGTCCTGGAAACCAGGGGAGAGGAAGAGGATTGGAGGGATTCCGGCCTGGCCTCGCCTGGGGCTTCCTGCCCTGCTCACCCGCCTGCCTGCCCCCTGCACCTGCTTGCAGTGTTTGTTGTTGTCCATGCAGGGCAGCGCCTGGTCTGGATAGCCATCGATGTCTGTGTCGGGTCCACACACATTCCCATTCCCTGCCCAGCCCACGTTGCACTGGAGCCACACAAAAGGGAGGAGTGAGGCCCCTGGGCTGGCTTCCTGCGGCCTGTCATCTCTTCTCTCCCCACCAGGGCCCAGGCCCACCTCCCTTTCCCTTTAAGGCCCCCATCCTAAACATGTCCACTAGTCCTCCCCATTTCCCCAGGCTCTTCCTCTTCTTTCCAAGCCCCAGGCCTAGCTCACCAAGCAGGACACTGCACCGTTGCGTTCAAAGAGACAGTGAGCATGGATATGGCAGGGACTGTGGGCTGGGCTGTGGCAGGTCCGGGCCGGGAGGCAGCCCTGGCTCTGGTTGCCCAGGAAACCCAGGCGGCAGGGACCACACTTGAAAGAGCCCTAGGAGTGGGGAAGCAATGTCTCAGGAAGCAGAGAGTCAGCCTGCCAGGCGCTCAGAACCACCCCCACCCCCACCTGGGGGTATAGGATGGGCACGCATAGCTATAGGGGCATATCAGTTATCTCTTTTAGATTCTCACAACAAGCCTTCAAGATTTTTTTCCAGATAGGGAAGCTGAGACTCAGAAAGGTTAAATGATTTGCTAAAGTCACACAGCTAGTAGGAGGCAGAATAGGAATTCCAAACCAGGTTCATAAGGTGCATCTGCTATGTGTAGTAAGTGCCCTAAGGCAGGGGCAGGGGAAGCAGGAAACTTGAAGGGGGCCGTGGTGGCACATTCCCACAGCTCCAGACACACTCAGGGTATTCAGCTCACCACCGTATTGGTGCAGATGGAGTTTGGGTCACAGCCACCATTGTTACCATCGTTGCATTCATCAATATCATTGCAGACCTGAAGGGACAGACTTTGGGTGGAACCAGACCTAGGGCGGGTCTCCTCAGATACAGGAGAGGGCACTGGTGTCCCCTTATCTGTGAACAGACATGAAGCCCAGACCCAAGCCGATGCCAAGCCAGCAGATGAACCTGTAGCCTCTGCCCATTCATCACAAGAGTCCCATGTCCAACCCAGAAGCCCCTGGCCCCTGCAAGGTCCAGATCCCAGTTCCACCTGACCTGTTTGCTGGCCCGGGCGTAGTCGATGCCCACACCAGACACCTGTGTGCCCTTGTACCCGCGTGGACAGGCCTCGCAGTGGAAGCCGGGCACCGTGTTGATGCAACTGGAGCCCGGGAAGCAGGGGTCAGTGTGAGCACACTGTGGGCCGGATAAGAGGGCAAGGTGAGGCCTGGGAAACTCCTTCCCTAGACCCATGGCTTCCGGGCTCTTTTTTTTTTTTTTTTTTTTTTTTTTGCAGCTCTCCCCACCCAACCTCATTGTACCAATCCTCACCCCCAGCTCCCCTATGGGTACCCCTGTTCCCTCCCCAGGCTCTCATGGCCCTCCAGTCTTTGCCCTGTGCCTCCTGTCTCCTCACATCTTTTCTGATGTGAGGGCTTTCTGCCCTCTCCCACCTCATTGATGTCAGTGCAGTGGGTGCCATTGCCCTGCAGGCCAGGGGGACAGGGCCCACAGCGGTAGCCGGGGTACTCGTACACTTCCATGCAATCCACGCCTCGGAAGCAGGGGTTGGGGCTGCAGTGGGAACGCTGCTCATGGAAGCCTGGGGGTAGAGGTGGGCACAGTCAGAGGCACCCCGAGCCATCAATCAAATCACTGGAAGGGGAAGCACAAGCTATGGGGTGGGGAACGTAGCAATGCTCCCTGGAGCCCTCCTCTGCTCTCCCACTCACCGCACACCTGACACTCCATAATGGTGTTTCGAATCAGGGACATTTCCTTTACCTAGTAGACAGAAGGATGGGGCAGAGTCAGCTCTTGTCATCTGCCACCCCACCCCAGAATCAGTGCCACCCCTCGCTGGCCCACCCAAACCTGGTCTCGGATGTCATCCCGCAGCTCCACCATGATCTGGTTGAAGAGGGTGAGTTGGGTGACCAGTGCCTTGGTCTGCTCCCCTGTTAGGGCCCATGGTGTGGAGAGGTTCAGAACTGGGGTTACCAGCCCTGGCTCCTCCTTGAACAATAAACCCCACCCTTTCCTGGCTGAAGAGGACTTGGCTTCATTCAGATACCAAAGCCTGGAGCCTCTTCACCCCCTGCATGCCACCCCCGTCTCACTGGGGCCTACTCACCTAGGATGGAGTGGAGTGCATTGGTCACTAGAGAGGAGAAGAAAACACGGGGTGGAGATGTGAAGAGGGGCAGGGACAGAGCTAGTGCCTCAAAATCAACAGGGGGTATGGGATGGTGGGAGGGCAGAGATGACAGGTAAACGGCACCAGCTCTTTCCAGCTGGGGGAGGGGCCCTCTAAGGGAGTTGCCTTGTCGTCAAAACCCAAATCCTCCCTGGCTCCCCAGGCGCGGTAGTGGGGGAAGGACTCCAAGTGAGAGGTGGCCCAAAGCTGGGCCAGGGCCTCAGTGTATTCCATTTCATCCCTTCCTCCAAAGCTTTCACCCCCAAGAGCTTTTCTGTGAAAAGTCTGGGAGAAGATTTTAGGTGAGAGCCTCTGAACACCCTAACTGGCAGAGAAACTGCCAGTAGGTGACAGCTGCCAATGGGAGCTAAAAAAGACCTGAGACCCGTAGGTCAGCCCACCAAGACCAAGCAGTTAACTTCCTCTCCCCATCTCAGAGTTCCTCAGAGATAGATTTCTCTCTTGGGTCATTTTCTTTTTTTTGGCCACCCTAGTAGGCAGGATGACCTGAGCAGGGAGATTTTTCAACCCACAGTACTCCTAAGATGGCTGTACTTGGAGATCAGAGAGTCAGAGGGGAAGGAGAGTTAAGGTTACAGGGTCAGGGACACCAGGAATAGGCAAGCAAAAGGAATGGGTGTTAAGGGGGAGGGCGGTCAAGGGGCGAGAAGTCACTAGAGACGAAGGACCTGGGCTCAGGATGTCAGCTAACAGAAGTCCCCAGGTTACCTGCACTGTGGATGGATTCATCCCCCTGGAACGGACACTCACTCAGGGCTCCAACCCGGGCCATGGACCCACCCAGAATCATTTTCATGGATTCCACGAAGCCCTGGGGGGACAGGAGCAGAGTGGGATGGGAGGACCTACCAAGTTCTCCTCCCCAGAACGTCAAAGCTTCCTCCCTTTTCCTCACCTGCATTCTCAAATAAGCCTTCTGTCCAGTCTTAATCTCCAGCCCATTGACCTCTGCTGGAGGAATGGGGGCCAGTGCGGGGAGGCCGGCATGCTGGTCACCCAGCTTGCAGTCCACATAGAGCTGCAGGGCAGGGCTCGGTTGGGACGGGCCCCGCAGTCGCAAGAGAGCCGTGTGTGTGCGTCCGTCAGCCAGGCCTGCTTGCTGTAGGTTCACTGCGTGGGTTTTGCCATCCTCCCGCTGGTACCGCACCAGCACTGCCCAGGAGGGGAGGTCAGTATGGGCACTGGCCTCCACCCCCATCACCTACTTGAGTCTTGGATCAACTCCTCTCCAGATACCACATCTCTTGGGCTACCACCCCTTATTCAGCTTTGCGTCTCTCAACACCTTGTACAGAATAGGTCCTCAATGTTTTAGAGACTGGGATTTTCTTATTCTTCAGTGGCATCAGATCACTCTGTCTCCTCCAAGGGTGGCAGCTGGTTGTACCCATTGAACTGTCCCAGGGATCTGAGGGGACTTTCTGTATCACTGCTGGAGCTCAGAGATACGCCTCACCCTCCCTTCAGGTGTCCCCAAGTACAACCTCACATTCCTACAGATACTAGAGCTCACTCTGCTGTTTGGGTACCTGATCTCCTGAGGCACCTCCTAAGCACCCCATACCAAGTGCCGCTCAGTGCCTGGACACAACCAGGGGTGGGGGGCAGGAAGTGAAGGCCCCAGTGGAGCCCAAGGAAAATTTGGAGGGGCCTGGGTGTAGGGGTGAGGGGGAGTGCTCAAAGAGGGTCACCGCTGCAGGAAGGGAGATGCCCACCAGTCACCTTTGTTGATCTTGCCCACAATGGACGCCTCCAGCCATCGCGTGTTGTCTTGGCGAGAGTAGAGGCCAAAGAGGACACCACCCTGCTTGGGGGGCAGGCGGAAGGTGGACAAGAGGTAGATATCCCCAGCAGTGAGCAGGGCTGTCCGGATCTTCTCTGCCACAGCAACCATCTGCCGGGACTCGCCCACAGTCAGCAGGTCAATCACTGCCCAGGTGGGCGTTATCAAGGTCAGAGAAAGGGGTCAAATGCTAAGGCCTGCCCACTTCCTCCAGCCCTCAGGGCTGGGGTGTCCCTCATCCTTGCCCCCCACTCCACCATCACCAGCCAGGCAGCAACCCTTGTTGGTATCAAAGGACAGAGGCACTGTGCCTTGCCTTCCCTGCCTGCTGAGGCTACCATCCTCTGGGGACCCTCAGCCCTGGGCTCACTTGGGAATATAGAAACACAGCGTTCTCGCAAACTTGAGATGCTCCCACCAGGTGGCGCAAGGGAGTCTCTGTGCTAGTTCCAGGCAGGAGTGGCACCTGGTGCCCACAGCACAGAAATGGGAAGGCAGCGTTTCTTTCCACTGCTGGATTTGGCTTACTCCACACCCCAGTGCCCCTCCTCCTATCCTGGGGACTCAGCACACCCGCTAAGGGTGAGAACAGCTGCCCACTGAGAGCTCCGGCCCTCCCAAGGGCTGGGCTCCTTCCCATGGGAATGTAGGACCCAGCTCGGCTCCTCTGCCTCCTGTGTCCTGGCCAGTCTGTGGTTTCCTTCCAGCCAGTAAAGAATCTGTGCCTGTGTCATCTGCTCCAGCTACCTCTCCCACACCCACGGACCCATCCCACCACCAGACCTCCGGGAGAGCCCATACCTCTTGGTCCCCACCCCCACCTTGTCCTTGGGCAGCCAGGAGCCCAGGGACCCATAGAGTGCTGCTCTCCCAGACCCAAGGGTGCCTGCAGATGCTCAGACACCAACTCAGCCAGGCAGCCCCAGCATCAGCTCCTGCACCCTCAGCCTTGGCCTCATACCTGACCCTGGCCAGCTCCCACCAATCTGCCATCCTCTGGTGTCCACCTCTCCCCACAATTTCACCAACTCTAGGCAGTGTAACTCTCTCCCCTGGGCTCGGTTTCAGGAGTCTTCCCCTCTCCCCTTGTCCACAAGTTCCTTGCTACCTGGGCTGGCGGCAAATAGGGAGGAGGCAGGAAGGGGTCTAAGAGGATGGAGACAGGCTTACCCTGCAGGTCCTGACTGGCAGATGCAAAAGAGCAAAGGAGGAGAACAGCCAGGGCCCCCCGAAGTTCCTGCGTCTCCATGCCGCTCAGCCGGTTCACTACCCCTGGCAGGCGGACGGCTGGGAGGGGAAAAGGCTAGGCGGAGAGAGCAGGAGCCGGGGGGCGGAGGGACCGGAGGGGAGAGTTGAAGGGGGGGCCAGCAGGCGGGTGGGGGGTGCTGAAACAAAGAGCTGCCAATCACCCTGGAGGCATCCCCAGCTCCCGGAACCAGGGGCACTGGGCAGGAGACCTAGAGGCCTCCCCGCCTCCCGCCCCTCCCTAGTGGTCGTCTCCACCAGGTGCCTCCCTTTCCCCTGGAATCCCCTTGTCGGGGGGTCTCCGCTCTACCGACATGCTACTACCGAATGCTACTGTTTTCTGAAAGCCACAGTTGGGGAAGGCAGGAACTCCGGCGGGGCCGTGCCAGACAGTGGGCAATATTCCACAGCTGGCATGAGAAAATACCAAGGGAGTGACCAAGACTAGTTTGCTGTAGGGCGCAAGGGATGCCCACATGGCATGAACTTGGCTGCTCTGACAGAGCAAATCCTTTTTATTGAAGTGGGGTACCCTGACACGTGCCTGCAACTCAGTTTTCCCTCATCCCTAAGTAAACGAGTCTGGAAGTGTCCGATGGGAACTGGGAGGGTCGAAGTGTCCGATGGGAACTGGGAGGTCGAAGTCGAAGAAATCAACGGGAAAAGACCAGGAATTGGAGAAGACCAGGGCACAGGCCAGACGCCGGGGCCGAGATTGGGGTCCCGGCGGGAGGGCCGTGACCCGGATGAAGCAGTGGGGCGCCTCAGTTCTGGTTACCAAGGCAACAGCTCACGAGCCCCCATCTCCCCTCCCCCCACCCAGGCCCCGACCGGCCTCCGCTCCGGCCGTCGCCACCGCCCCTGTTTTGTTTCCATGGCGATAGGCGGCGCGGGCCCGCTCCAAACATAACGCGTTGTGGAAAACATGCGGCTCGGGGGACCCCCCCGCAGCCCCCGCTCAGGGCCGGGCCCCGAGGGGCTCCGGAGCAATCCAGGCCACGTGCAGTTTCGCGAGAGCTCCGAGAGCTGGCCCAGGTGTCCGAGGCCCCCTTCTCCTGGGCTCGTAGCGCCTTCGGTGGTTCGGAGCTCCCCTCGGTCGAGGCGCCATAACTTTCTGAGGCGCGCCTGGCCGGCAGCCCTCCCCCCCTTCGGGGGCCGCCTCTGGTTCTGCAGGCGGCCGCCCTCCCCGAAAGCCTGCAGCCCCGCCTCCAGCCCGCGGACCGCCTCTCGCGCCGCGGAAAGCCGCGCCTCCGCGGGGGCCGAGCCCGGCCCTCAGCCGCCAGGGACCCGAGGGGCGGTGGCGGGGGGAGGGCCTGCGCCGGGGAGGGTGGGAGCGCGGAGGGAGGTGCTTCCGGGACAGAGGGCGGGCAAGATGGCGGCGCCCATGGAGCTGTACTGCTGGTCGGGGGGCTGGGGGCTGCCTTCTGTGGACCTGGACAGCCTGGCCGTGCTGGTGAGGCGTGCCGCCGGTGCCCTCTGCTGTGCCCTGGAGGACTCGGTGGCGGGGGCGGGTCTGAACTAGCCGAGCATCCGAATTTTGCCCGGGCGCCTCAGCACAGGGTGCAGTGGGAGAAACTGAGATAGACAAAGAGCATGCTTGGCTAATAAGGGCTCAGCGTCCGGTGCCGTAGCAGCCTAGGTTTCCTGCAGCAATAAAAAGAGGCCTAGTCTGCAGCTCAGGAGGTAGCTTCTAGTCCTTGCTCATCCATTTATTGGCTGTGTGACCTTGGGGCCATCTCTTCCCGCTGGACGTTGTTTGTTCATCCGGAGGTTTTACTAGGCTGGACGGTCTCGGGGATCTCTTCTGGCTTGACATTTCTGGCTTCTCCTCAGCCCCTCTTTCCTCCTCCTCAACAGCATTTATTGAACCTATTGTTTGTTGGACTGAAAAGCCTATAGCCAGGCTCGGTGGAAAGAGCTTTGGAGTCACATCAGTTCTCTTCATTCATTCACTCACTCACTCATTCAATAAACATGTATTAGGCGCCTTCCAATTACCAAACATTGGCATGTAAAGACGAGTAAGATTTGGTTCCTTCCCTCGAGTTATTTACTGTCTCCTAGGGAAAGGCAGACCTGTAATAAAATAAATGCAACAAAATGTCCAGGTGTTGAGATATAAGTGGGAACAGGCCACAGACTATCAAGAAGGGAGGACAGTACTTCCTAGAAGAGATACTGGTTTCGAAAAGCCTCCAGTATAGGTGTTCAGCAGGCAAGTGGGAGGAGAGGAAATGGAAGGATTTTTCCTTGCTGATAGAGCAGTGCATGTAATCATGGACATGATCTACAATCTCTTTGAGCCCTGTGGTGCCTGTTTGTAAAATGATAACCACAACGTCTACCACTTTTTTGTGAGGCAAGTGCTAAGCAGAGGGCATGGCAGGCAAATAAGTGTTCAATAAGTGTTTTTCTCTTCTTGATTCTTTGGGACCATGTCCCTGGCCTTTCTACCTTCTGCTTCTTTCCCTGCAGACCTATGCCAGATTTACTGGTGCCCCACTCAAGGTGCACAAGATCACCAACCCCTGGCGGAGTCCTTCAGGTACCCTTATCAATGGGGTGAGGAAGGGAGTATACAAGGGGCAGAAGAGGAGACATGCAGGGATGTGGTGCAAATGTGTATGCATAAGCAGCTAAGGGTCTGGTGGGCATGCTTCTCTCAATGTCAGGGGCTCTGCCAGCCCTTCGGACCAGTCATGGAGAGGTCATCTCAGTGCCACACAAGATCATCACCCACCTTCGAAAAGAGGTAGGTGACTTGGTAAGGGAAGAGGGGTTGCCGGTGAGGAAAGTTCAGCCAATCCAGTACAATATACATTTATTGAGCACCAGGCATATGCCAAGCTAGATACAGGTGACACAGAGCTTCAAGGAGTACACAGTCTGATGGGAGAGACCCACACAATGTCACTACAGTGAAGTAAGCAGTAGGCCAGAGATTGAGCTTAGGGCACTGTGAGGGGGCAACCAGAGGTACAGTGCCTTTTGCCTGTTGAACAGAGGGAGGGAGGCACAAGCTGATATCACGTGGAAGGGAAAGAAGAATGGAAGAGAGCATTTGGCTCAGATGAGGCCCTCAAAGGCAGGGCTGGAGGGGGACTTCTGAGGGTCACTTCCCTTTTTTTAGGGATTAGGTTGGACTGGATCTGGGGTTCAGGACAGACAAGGCTTCAAGTGAGGGTGAGGAAGTGGAAAGAGCCTTCCAGGACGAGTGGGAAGGGTAGGCTGTGCTCTCCACTCTACCATTGACTGTGTGACCTTGTACAAGTCACTTAATCTCTCAGAGCCATAAGCTCCTTATTTGTAAAACTAGGGGGTTTAGCCAGGATGCTTTCCAAGGGTTCTTCAAGGTCTGTGATTCCAAGAAGGAACAAAGTGTTAGAAGGGGGACCCTCTCTCTCATTTCTACTTTTCCAAAGGTGAGAGAGCTGGGAAATTAATGAAGACTTGAGAGGCATGGAGAGGGGAGATCCAGATAAAAACCAAAGCTCCTGACAGAGGCTGGGCCACTACCCTGATTCCTTATGGATGAACACAGCACCTCCAGTTTCCAAAGAGTTTTCTCCTGAATTATTTCCTAACACAGTCACATTGAGAGAAAGAGAGTATTACCTCTTTCTGTAGGGACAGACTAAGGCTCAGAAATATTTAAGGAATATGCTCAAGAGGTTATTTGGGGGCAAAGCTTATACTCAGAACTTGGAGCGAGGTGCTGAGGAAGGTAGGGCAGGCTGAGATCCGGGGGTGGGGGTAGAGTGTGGGCAAAGTGGTGGCGCCTGGGCCATGGAATGAAATGGAAGAAATAGCCATGAGCTGGGCACTGAGGGGACAAGCTGGGGGGCCCTGGGCATGGGTCACTGGGTCCAGGGAGAGTGAGGATGGCGTTCCCTAGTTCCTGAGGCATGGGCTGAGGGCCAACCTGCATCTGAGCTCTGCTCTGCCAGCTTTGTGGTGTCTGGATGGGGGAAGTAACTGTTAGAAAGTTGCCGTCAGCAGGCAGGCTGCCAGCTTTCCGTGGAAAAACTGGGAGCTGCTCCTAGTTTGCGGCTGGGCCTCCCCCCGCCCCCCATCCCAGTGGGCGGGGGACCTTGATGGCCAGCGGGCTCCAAGGCCCAGGCTTTCTGCCAACAGCAACAGGCTACTGGCTGGGCCCAAGCATGGGAGCCTCAGGGGGAAAAGCTCCTTGCTCTGCCTCCCCTACACCCGAGGCCAGTGATGGGGATACCAGATGGGATGCCTCTCTCCCTGGAGATGTACCCTTGGGGCCCCCCTAGTGCCCACCTCACACATATTTCCTCCACAGAAATACAATGCTGATTATGACCTGTCAGCCCGGCAAGGGGCAGACACCCTGGCCTTCATGTCTCTTGTGGAGGAGAAGCTGCTTCCCGTGCTGGTGAGTGTGCCCAGGCCTCCCAGCAGCTGCGGCCAGCAGGGGAGGGGGTCAGGCACCCACCCACAGGCTCGGCGCATTGCAGGGCTGTCAGAAGCCCACCCGGAGGTAGGCTAGTGCACTGGCTCAAGACCTGCCTCTTCCTTCCTACCTACCCAATCCAGATACATACTTTTTGGGTAGATGCCAAGAACTATGTGGAAGTGACCCGGAAGTGGTATGCAGAGGCTATGCCCTTTCCTCTCAACTTCTTCCTGCCTGGCCGCATGCAGCGGCAGCACATGGAGCGGTTGCAGCTGCTGTGTGGGGAGCACAGGCATGAGAACGAGGAAGAACTGGAGAAGGAGGTACCTCTGAGACAGGGGGCTATTGTATGGGATGAGCCCCAAGAGTGATGGCCAGGGATGGGGGTGCCTAGGAGGGGAGGGGGCACTGTGCCCGCAGCCCCACGCCCACCTTGTGTCCTCCTTACAGCTGTATCGGGAGGCTCGGGAGTGCCTGACCCTTCTCTCTCAGCGCCTGGGCACTCAGAAATTCTTCTTTGGCGACGCGTGAGTCAGGAACTCCAGGGCTGTAATGGGTGGCTTGGAAAGAGATACAGGTTCAGAAGCAGCCGCGGGGTTCTGGGGTGGCCTTTTGCAGGGCTCTGGACAAGAAGTCCTCAGGATGGACACTGGGTCTGGTGACAGTGGGACTGTGTGTGGGGCCAGAGCCTCCTCAGTGGTCCGGGCAGGTGGGAGGGCAGCCAGGCACAGGAGGGGCCTGCAGGGCTGCGGGGCACTCAATGTGCCCTTTATGCAGCCCTGGGATAGAGCCCCATTCAGGGGCAGGCTGGCGCCACCTGGGGAGCCTTCTCTACCTCAGGGCCAGAACTGTGTCCTCTCCTACCCTGCTGGCCCCCTGCTGCCCAGAGCCCACTTCCCAGGGCCTAGACTCTGCCTCCACCTCCATCTTTACCTCTTCTGTCCCAGTCATCCTCCTCCACCGCACCCTTCTCTCTCTGCTCCAGCCCCGCCTCCCTGGACGCCTTTGTCTTTAGCTACTTGGCCTTGCTGCTACAGGCCAAGCTGCCCAGCGGGAAGCTGCAGGCCCACCTGCGGGGGCTGCACAACCTCTGTACCTATTGCAGCCACATTCTCAGCCTCTATTTCCCCTGGGATGGAGGTAAAAGGAAGATGGGTGGGTGGGGGCTGGCCCTGGGGGAGTGGGCAGGGATCTGGGAACTAGCCCCCTGCCCACCTTCCTTCCCCCTCAGCTGAGGTGCTACCCCTACGCCAGACACCAGCAGGCCCGGAGACTGAAGAGGAGCCATACCGGCGGAGGAACCAGGTCCTCTCTGTGCTGGCAGGGCTGACAGCCATGGTGGGCTACGCCCTGCTCAGTGGCATCGTCTCCATCCAGCGGGCAGCGCCTGCCCAGGCCCCAAACACCCCGGCCCTGGGCATGGCTGAGGAGGATGAAGAAGAATGAGTTGTCCCTGTGCTCCTAGGACTGATTTTTCTACTGTCGTGCATTCCAGAGACCCCTCTGCCTCCCTGTTGTCAGCACAGCTGGAAATTGGGTGCCATCCCCAGAATAAACTTGCTCACATTGACTGGGATCAGACATTCTGTCCTTTAAAGGGGCAACCCATTTCCCAGCTGATACTCTGGGGCCACCTGGACGCCTGAGCCTACCCGTCGCTGCTCGGCTTTAGCCGCCTCTGCCCTGATGCTGACAATGCCTCCACATGGCCCTGTTCTGATCTCCAGGAAAGAAAAGCTATCCTAGTTTTGGGTCCAGCTTTCCTAGTCTCTTCCTTTCCTTAACCTCCTCCTCCCGCCCCCTCGCCCATCCTGTGTTTGTGCAGACTATGAGCTCACCCTGGGCCTGCGCCCAGTTTCCACAGGCAGCCAGCACATAGCACATGCTCACACAAGCATGGGAGATGGGGGGCCACCAGGGTTTCCCTCACCTTTCTTTAGGGGCCTCCAGCCCCTGGCACCAACTAGAGGAGAGAGTGAGTCATCCACACCACTGCTCCTGGGCTTACATCACTGTGAGTTCACCCCGGCCCTGCTGTGCCCTCTAAGCCACAGACAGCACGTGAGCTGACTCTGTCCTTTTAATGCCCATGCTGAGCCCAGGTGCCTGCTTGGGTGTCTGTTCCATCACGGGCGACGCCACAGATAGGTGTGAATGGAGTAGCCAGGTGCAATAGTCTCCAGGAAGCCCACGGCAGGATCCTCAATGGTGAGGGGCACGTCCTTAGAGGAGCTGGGGAAGGAGGAGAAATAGAGTGTGATCTGACCAAAGCCCACCACCCTGGCTTCAGCTACTCGGGCAGCTTCACCCCCAGTTCCCAGGCCTTGCTGTAGCCCTTACCGGTTTAACACGACCAGGACTGCAGAGCCGTCGGGATGCAGCAGTGCCACTGTGTCCAGGTCATTGTTCTTGCTGGCAACGAGCCCCACTCTCTGGGAACCCTCGGGAATGAACTTGCTGGACAGGAGAACAGGCATCGTCAGGGACCCGGGCCCAGCCACCCTGGCCCTCGGGACAGCTTCCGTCAGCTCGCAGAAGAAGCCAGCCTGCCCCTCCATCCCTGCCCCGTGGCCCCGGCCAGAATTCTGCCCTGACTCTAAGCCTTGAACTGTGCTACTGGGCACTGGCCCCGCCTCCCAGAGCCCCGCCCCAGCCTGGTGCCATCTAGGTGCTTCCTGCCTAGATGGTGCAAGAGGGGATGGGTGTGCCTCACCCAAGGTTCCCACCCTCACTACCTTCCTGCTCCCTTGTGGCATGGGGTGATGTATGCCCAGAGGAGGGGATGATAGGCCTGCTGTGGAATGGGGGTACCCGCCCTCCACGTACCTGAAGTGGCCAAGGTGGTAGAACATGGGCTGTTTGTAAAATGTATCCTTGGCGATGTCCACGATGATAGGGCTGTCAACAAAGTTGCGCACCCAGTTGGGTCCCCCTTCCGGGTTCAGTGCGAGGTTCCAGTCGGTCCAGCCAACCACGTGGTAGAGGAGGTTCTAGGGTGGGGGTGGGAGCAGAGAGACAAAGGCTCGATCTTGGGGGGTCTCAAGAGAGTGTAGTTGAGGGTCACATAGGGAAGATGGGGCTAGGGTGGCTCAGCCCTGTGCAGGAGCTGCCTCCTTATCTAAGGAGGGAGGTGGGGATGGAAGCATCTCGAGAAGCAAAGAAGTTTGAGGCAGATGCACCAGTCTGAGACCCACGCATTTGGAGAGAGGGATTGGGGGTGTGAGGCTGAAGGGAAGGTGAGCAAGAGAATCGTGGTGTCCTAAAACTTGGCCCAAAGAGCCAGCCAGTTGCAGAAAAGATGGGGCCTTTTGTCAGTGCTCAGGAACTCTTCTTGGGAGACCCCTGGGAAGGGGTCTGAGGTGGTCTGTGGTGCAGAAAGGGAGATGGCCAGCTCACCGTGATGATGCTGTGGCTGTACTGCATCCCTCGGTCCCAGGAGCCAAGCCGCACACTCTGTTCCCAGAATTTGGAGCCCACGCAAGCTTCTGAGGCAAAGAGCATGGTGTCAGGGAACAAGCGGTGTGTCTCTCCCAGGGTGGCTTTTGCCGGAGCCAGAAAGTCCAGGTACCAATGTACAGCAATGCCATGAACATACTTAGCTGCCTCTGGGTCCGCCAGCACCTGTGCAGGGAAGGGAAGGACTGCTGGGGAAGGGGAGCCACGGAGCCGGGACCCTTCACAGAGGGCCCTAGAAGAAGAACTGGGGGGCCAGAGAAATGGATGGTAAAATAAGTGCAAGCAGAGGGGTTAAAGAGACTATGGGAGTGTTCCTGGATACCAGAGTTGGGAGTGGGGAATTCACTCAAAGTCTGGGAAGCCAGTCGTTTGGATCCTTGATTTGGTCACTAGGGTACCCATGGAAGTCCTGGGACCTTACCACCTGGGCCCAGCGGGGTAGCAGCAGGCGCTGGTCATCTAGCATGAGCAGACGGACATTGCGGTGAGTACTGTTGGCGAGGGCAGGACCCAGGTCACGGGCGATGAAGTCTCGTTGGTGTTCAGGGGTGAAGCCCAGGCACTGGAAGGGGTAGCCAGTAAACAGCCCTGCAGAAGGCTCGTTCTCTGCTGTTATTGCCCAGAATTGTAACTTGTGCTCAGCATAGGCATCCAGGAACCTGGCCGGAAGAGACAACGTGAGTGAGTGAGCATGGCCAAGAAAGGGGCCAAGACCCTGGGGAATGGGAGGCCCGCTGGGGTGTGTGAAACTGAGGGGTCCGAGGCAGAAAAGCAGAAAGGTACCAGAAGGTAGAAAGGTGAGCTGAGGAGAGTCAGGTCTGGAGGTGCAATCAGGTTGAGAACTAGGACATAGACGAAGAGAGGGACCAGACCCCATAGTCTTGCTTCCTTACTTAAGAAAGTAGTTGGCCCAGGTCTGATGGTAGATATCCCCCGGCCGACCCTTGAGTGTCCCCCTTCCATTCACTGCCCCATTGGTCTTGAGCCAAGTAGGCGATGTCCAGGGACTGGCAAACAGTGAGATGTGACGCTGGGTCAAGTCCAGGGCTTGGTGAATCAGGGGTATCTAGGGACCAAGGTAGTGAGAAGAGAGAATACAACACAGACTGGTCCAACCAGTGCATCAGGTTCAGCTGTCAGCCCTTGCCCTTCTACCCAGGACAAAACAGAGCAAAGGACTTTGGCATTAAGGAGGATAAGTGCTATGCCTTCCAGTGCTTTGGCAGAACCTCAGTTATGAGGCCTTTTGGCCAAGCGACTACAAATTCATATTGTTGGAGTATTTATTGTGTCCCGGGGACTTGCAGCTCCCTGTAAGTAAGTTTGCTGTGGCTGAAGCGAGAAAGAAGGCATATGCAGATTTCAACAGAAGCTATAATTCCGTGAAAGATTTTGAGGTGATGAGGAAGGCTGGTATTTTTCAGAGTGCAAAGTGATTTTGAAACAAAGAATTTCTTTGGATTGAGTTCGCTGGATGTTTGTCACCGACTATCTATGCTTCTGAATTATCTAACTTAAATATGTGGGCTATGGAATAATTTCTCTTGATAATTAACAAATACTATGGGAAAAATAAAAAATAAAAAGAACAGAGAGCAAGGGGCAGGTTCTGTGTGTCTCTGCAGACTGTCCTATCCCAAGGCTCCTCAACCCCCAGGTATCAATGCTACCAGGGCTGGAGGCAGCCACAGTGCCCACCTTGAGCTTGGTATCCTCCTCTGGGAGGCTGAAGTTATGCAACTGGAAGTCATCAGGGGTATCAGCATAGGTGTAGATGCGGATGGAGAAGTCACAGCTGGCCATGGGTACCCGGATGATGTTGTATTCAATTCCTACAGAAAAGGATGGCCAAGATATGGGAGTCTGAGTCCAGAATAGAATATGGATACCTGGTCTATCATTTGCTGGTCCTAAATAATGTCCGAGTCAGGGCCAAAGGGGACTTGGGCTCCTGGGTTAGAGTCTGTGGAGCCAGCCACCTGAGTGAAGCACAGGCCCTCCTGGGCCTGAGAGTCCCCAAGCACTTAGTGCAAGATGGGTAGGTATTGTCAAGCGATGAAGAGAGGACCAAAATGTCAGGGATGGGTGGGGGTCAGGGTCAAGGAGAGGTCAAAGGAAAATGTCAATTGAACAATGTCATTCTGTTCCTCTCCTCCTCACCTTCTTCAGAGAAGTAGGATTTGAGGAGCAATTTCTGGGCAGACGGTGACAGGGCAAGGATGTTGAGAGCAGCAGCATCTGTCATGGCCCCTCCAAATCCCTTCACTTTCTGGAACTTCTCTTCTGGGCGCAGGGTCAGTAGTAGTCCTGAGGGCATCCACAGGGAATAAAGGGTGTAAGTGCAGGGGGGGGAGTACCTCTGTGGCAATCACCAGCATGGCTTAGCTCCGGGAGGATCCCGGGCTGACTTGGGGTGAGGGGCACGATGGTCACCTGTGCCTGTGCGGTTGGCCTGGATCGTCCCCACACTCAGTTCCATCCGCCGCCCGCTGCGTGTGCTCTCATAGCGGTTGAAGGTGCCGGGGGCAGGGAGGTTCAAGGGGTCGAGAGAGTCACAGTACGTGGCATTGCAGACACAGACCACCGAGCTGTAGCCAAAGCTTTTAGGGACGCAGGGGCGAGCACCTGGGAAGAGGAGCACAAGCAGAGGCAAGAGCTGAAGGATAAGGACTGGGAGAACTGACACACTGATTGGAAAGAGAGTCTGAGTATGGAGTACAGGTTTCGAAAATCTTGTCACCATCCCCTCATCCCAAGGTTGGTCTCCAGCATGCAAAAGAGTTTTTTGAGCACCTATTAAGGTCCCTCTGGAATGCCAGAAAGCTACCAAAGGACTATAAGGCAGAAGGGGAGTCTTGGTGCTACCTCCCTCCTCCTTTTTTTTTTTTTTTTTTTTTTTTTTTTTACCGGGAGGTACTGGGGATCGAACCCTGGTCTCTCCATATGGTAGACGGACGCCGAACCTCTTGAGCCACATCCGTTTCCCTAACCTCCCTCCTCCTTAACTCACTTACCTGATGCCCACGACACAGCTTGGAGGAGAAGCAAACCCATGAGGCTGGCAGCCAGGAGGTCTACCCTGCGCAGGTGCATGGGACGTTCCTGAGAAGAGAATGAGGAGCGGCTAGAAGGAAAGCTCATTGCCACCCTTCAACTGCTCTCTGGGTCAGGGTTTGGCTGCCTGCAGGGGCCCACAGCCTAGTCTCCCGCTTTTATTAGGGTTGCCACAAAGCCCACAGACACTTAGGTGGAGCCTGCCCTCCAACCCCTGACTCCCCTCTGCCTGTGGCAGCTCTCTGCCCACCTATCCAGGACCCTCCTCCACCCCTCTTCCCAACCATTTCTCCCTCCTTCCATCTGTCCCTGGCTCAATGGGACCAGAAAAGCCTGGGTTTGAAGAGGAACTATATATTCATTAAGTTCCAGAGCCCGGATGGCCAGGATTCCAGAAGCAGTGGGAGGAGGCTGATTGGGATCCCTGGCCACTCACCTCTTTGGAAGGACTTGAAAGCTCCATCACCTCAGGGGCACTGATAGGGAGAAGACTGCAGGTATTCCAGAAATTTGGAGGGATAGAGGAGCCACTCAAAGAAAACAGGGATGCCCGTACCCGGGTGGCTATAAGCACTGGGGTTAGCCCTGCGGCTTAATTCCGGCATCCCGTCCTGGAGTGGGTGGGTCACGTGATGATGATGGGGCAGTCACCTGATAGTGGAAGTGAGGCAATAGCAGCCATATTTGTAAAGGGCGGCTGGCTTCCTCCAGAATGGTGGCAATTATACATCCTGTGAACCCGGGAAGGTCACAACTTTAGGAAGAGCCTAGAACAAAGAACCGGGAGTCGGATTGGGTAGAGGCCCCCGAGTCCCAGAGGATGGGGACCGCAGCAGGCATGTTGCCTCCTTGAGAAAAAATTTTAAAGGGTGATAGCTTATTAAAGATGTTGTGCAAAATATTGAGGCCACAGAGATAATTAAGAGGCAGTCTTTGCCCTTATAGAGAGAGGCCCATAAGTCAGGGGAGTCAGACATGTAGAGAATTACCAGTAAAGAGAAAAACAGTAACAGCTGTGCGTGGAGAGCGTTCTGCGACAAGGAGGGGCCCTGCATGGGTGGCAAGTTATCCAGGAAGTTTTCACGGAGGAGAGTATCCCTCGAGTGAAGGTCAGTGGGAGATTATTATTATTATTATTTTTTTAGCTTTATTTTGTACATTTAATAATTGAAAATATAAACAATTAAAAAGTAAAAAGTAAACAGATGAATAAATATATACATTTCTCAATTAAATGTAATGGATACATATAAAAAAATTTTTTTTAAATCAAACTATATTATACAATATATTTGGTTCATAGTAACACATTCATACAGTATTTGTTCTTTTGTGTCTGGCTTGCTTCACTCAACATAATGTCCTCCAGGTTCACCCATGTTGCCATATGCTTTATGACTTCATTTCTTCTTACAGCTGCATAATAT
Organism: Tolypeutes matacus; assembly: GCA_026826555.1. Classification (NCBI taxonomy): domain Eukaryota; kingdom Metazoa; phylum Chordata; class Mammalia; order Cingulata; family Chlamyphoridae; genus Tolypeutes; species Tolypeutes matacus. The sequence continues at coordinate 2,971,854 of JAKSZT010054308.1, forward strand.
TCCATCGTGTGACTAGACCACAGTTTGTTTATCCATTCATCTGTTGATGGACACCCGGGTTGTTTCCAACTTTTGGCAATGGTGAATAATGTGGCTATGAACATTGGTGTGCAGATGTCTGTTCATGTCACTGCTCTCAGTTCTTCTGGGTATATACCCATTAGTGGTATTGCAGGGTCACGTGGCAAGTCTATATTCAACTTCTTTAGAAACTGCCAAACAGTCCTCCACAGTGGCTGTACCATCCTGCATTCCCACCAACAGTGAAGAAGTGTTCCCATCTCTCCACATCCTCTCCAACACTTGTAGTTCTCTGTCTTTTTAATAGTGGCCATTCTGATAGGTGTGAAATGATATCTCATTGTAGTTTTGATTTGCATTTCCCTAATCATGAGTGATGTTGAGCATTTCTTCATGTGTTTTTTGGCCATTTGTATTTCTTCTTCGGAGAAATGTCTGTTCAAATCTTTCACCCATTTTTTAATTGGGTCATTTGTCTTTTTATTGTTGGGTTGTAATATCTCTTTATATATCCTGGATATTAAACCCTTATCAGATATGTGATTTCCAAATATTTTTTCCCATTGAGTTGGCTGCCTTTTCACCCTTCTGACAAAGTCCTGTGAGGTGCAAAGTGGGAGATTATTAAGCAGTGAGGTCAGAGAGGATGGGACCTGATCAGCGGATTGGCGTGACTGAAGGGAGGGAGGGAGTCGGCAACATTTCTCCTCCGTTGCCTCACCTGTTCATCATCAAATGCAGACAGTAACAACTGCTCTTCCTTTTCACAGGACAGGGGGCTGTGTAAAGCAGTTCGGAAACTGGAAAGTGTTGTACAAAGTTATATCCTCAGTGGATGTGAGAAGGAGGTAGTCGATGACGTTGCCTCATGGAGCACATCAGATGTGATGTAGTGGGAGTGACACACGCAATTATGACCCGATTAACCACAGCTCTCCAAGCCTGTTTCCTCACCTGTAAAAGGGAGGTGACACCCAGCCAGCGCCGTGCCATGGGCTTCTCCCGGGACAACTGGCACAAGCGCCGCAAGACTCGGGGCAAGAGAAAGCCCTACCACAAGAAGCAGAAGCGCGAGCTGGGCCACCAGCACTAAGGGTGGCCCGCAGCGGACACCGAGCTCCCGGGCCGGAGGCCACAGGAAGTGCAGGCCCTGAGGCTGGCTGTGGGGACCTGCCCCTGGGGCTCTGAGTGCTGTACTTGCCAAAGGAGGACCATCGATGTTGTCTACAGAGCATCCCATAACGAGCTGGTCGCCCCAAGACCCCGGTGCAGAGCTGTACTGTGCTCCTTGACAGCACAGCGTGCCGGCAGTGGTGCCAGCCCCACTCTGCTCTGCCCCTGGGCCCAAGAAGGCCAAGCTGACTCCTGAGGAGGAAGCGATTTTAAACAAAAAGCGCTCAAAGACAATTCAGAAGAAATATGGTGAAAGGAAAAAGTGCTCCCACACCAGCAGTCTTCCAGAGGAGCAGTTCCAGCAGGGCAAGCTGCCTACACGCGTTGCTTCGAGGCCAGGCCAGTGTGGCCTAGCAGATGGCTGCGTGCTGGAGGGCAAGGAGCCAGAGCTCTACGTGAGGAACATCAAGACTCAAGACCTGGGAAGCGGCTGTGGCTCAATCAGTAGGGCTCCCGTTTACCACATGGGAGGCCCTGGGTTCGGTTCCCGGGGCTTCCTGGTGAAGGCAAGCCTGCACGCACGGCGTGGTTGGCTGACCCGGCGAGCACAAGCAGCAAGTGGGGGATAAATGAATAAATAAATAAAATCTTTAAAAAAAAAAGACTCAAGACCCCCGAAGGCAGGTAATTCCTCCCTGTCATCCTCGCTCATATGATAAAGGTGTTTCTTGTTCTATGGGGAAAAAAATGGAGGTGATACCACAACCTCAGGTGACTGGAATCGGTGAGATAAACACTGTGCTGGTGTGTAGTAGGCACTCGGGAGCCACTTGTTTGTTGCTTCCTTCTGTCCTTTCCTTCTCTCTCTCTCCTTCTCTCCTCTTCTCTTTCTTTCTTTCTTTCAACTCAGTGAGGTCCTTTCAGACACAACCCAGGCAAAGTGATCATTTCTTTCTTGAGGTCCTTCCAACACTTCAGGACAGTCAGCGAGATGAGTAGAGTCTGAATCCTGGCTCCACCCTTTACTGACTATTTGACTTCCAATAAATTACTCAGTCATGCTAAGCCTCTGTTCCTTATCTATAAACGGAAGTGATAACTCTGACCTCATAAAGTTAAGTTTGAGTGAGATAATGTGTGTGTTCTAGTATGCTCCTCAGCACCAGATATCGCCACAAGTCAGATCTGTGTTGATGGAGGAAACTCGGAATTCCCTGAGGGAACATTTTACTCATTCTCAGGACCTCTCATCCTGGTAGAAGGCCTGGCACCAAGTGGGGTAGGTGCTGAATTGGTGAGTTCAGTTGAACTACTAGCATCACCTGCCTATCCAGACTTCCTGTTTTTCCAGGAACTCTTGCTCAGGGATTATTCTTGGGAGGAGGTCAGGTGATATGTAGTACTTTACTTCCCCCTAGTTCATTCATTCTACAAATATTTATTGAGCACATACTATACTTGTCCTGCCTGTGCTGTGCTCTGTTGAGTTTGGGGCTTCCACCACCCCACCCAGTTTCCCTCTATAGGCAGAGGTTGTGAAAGAGCCTCTTGTTTCTTCTTTTTATCCTTCAAGTTGTAAACTTTTTTCGGGGCAGATGCCACCTCATCTTTTAATTCCCCTCACAATTGATTTGCCTTGAAGCTTTTATATTTTATTTTTAAAATAAAGTTAGTTAAAATAAGGTGCTAATGGTAATCTAAGCACCTCTTAAAATATATGTATATATATATATATATAACATTTTTGTAAGCAAAAAATAAATAAATAAGGTGCTAATATTTGTTGAATGCTTACTCTGCGATACTTCATGTGCATATTCTCCTTTCATTCTTACAAGGCAGATACCATTATGCTCCCAAGTTTAGAGAGGAGGAGCCTGACTCTGAGAGGTCATTGAATTTCCCAGCATCCCTTTAGCTACTCAGTGGTGGAGCCTGAATTCATATCCACAGTCCATGGCATACACATTAGATATTTCTTGAGTGTCTCTAGTGTGCCAAATGCTATTCTAGGTGCTGGTTATTTTCAAAAGCTGCTAAGTTGCTCTGCAATGTTTGATTTGTTTTGTTTTAAAATCATCCCTTGCACATATGGATGAACCTTGAGGACATTATGCTGAGTGAAATAAGCCAGACACAAAAGGTCAAATATTGCATGGTCTCACTAATATGAACTAAATACAAAGAATAAACACCCTAGGTAGGCGGCTGTGGCTCAATCAGTGGGGCTCCCGTTTGCCATGTGGGAGGCCCCGGGTTTGGTTCCCAGGGCCTCCTGGTGGGGGCGGGCCCACCCGGGCGGCGTGGTTGGCTGGCCCGGCGAGCGCAAGCAGCAGGGGGGGGATAAATGAATAAATAAATAAAATCTTTAAAAAAAAAAAAAAAAAAAAAGAATAAGCACCCTAGAGTATAGGTTACTAGGAGATAGGATGAGGGTTGAGAAGGGGTACTGAAGTTTAATGTATGTGGAATTTTTAATGAGCTTGACATTAAAAGTGTGGAAGTGGATAGAGTTAAGGGTAACACATTATAGTGAGTATAACTAACACAGCTGATTTATAAATGGGATTGTGGCTGAAAGGGGTAGTCTAGGGACGTAAATGTCAATTGAAAGAAAGCTAGAGAATAATCTAGGGACTGTATAACATAGTGAACCCAGTGGTGGATGAGGATTGTGGTTAATAATACAATTACAAGAATGCTCTTCTATGAACTAGAACAAATATCCATCTTTACAAAGTGGTAAGAATATGGTGATGCATGGGGAAAATGCAATTAAGGTAACTTATGGACTGTACTTAACAGCAATATTGTAATATTCTTGCATCAGTGTCAAAAAAGGTACTATATCAATGCTAAGGATCAATAATGGGGGGGGTGTGGGAGTTTTTCTTTTGGACTAGGGAAAACATTAAAAAACTGACTGAGGCAATGACTGCACAATGTGATGAAAATAGGAGCCACTGAGTGAACACTTTGGATGGATTGTACAAGGCATGGGGCTGTATAACCCAGTGAACCATGTGATCGATGATAGACTGTGGTTAACAGTACAAATATGAGTGTTCTCTCACAACTATAACAAATGTACAATATTAATACATGGTGTTAATAATAAGGTGTGTGGCAGTTTGAAATTATTTTATGAATCCTAAAATGAGAAAGATTATGTTTATGGGCTATTCAACTCCTATGGGTATGAGACCTTTTTTTCAATTGGACTACCTCAGTGAGGTGTGACTCAAGTTGAGTGTCTGCCCTCTTGCTTGGTCTGATGAAAAACAGAGACGTACTAGAAAAGAGAGGTCTGCCATATTTGATGCTGCCATGTGACAGGAGAGGCTCAAGGAGCTAAGGTCCCGGGAAGAGATGAGCCATTTGCCTGATAGTTTGCAGCTGAAATTGGGAAGAAAGCCAAGCAGCCAAGCCTGAGAGAAGAGGCCCAATAAGAGACAAGCCCTATGCCTGGCTGCCCTCAGATGAGCTCTGGGAGACAGTACAGCCCAAAGGGAAAGGCAGAGATTGCCCACCATCTTGCTTCAACACATGGTAGCTGACTTGGGTGAGAAAGCACTTGTTATGGTGCCTTGAGTTGGACTTTTCACTGTGCCTTGGAACTGTAAGGTTTCACCCCGAATAAATAGCTTTTATAGAAGCCAACACAGACTTCCGGGATGATGGCGGACTAGTAAGACACTGGAATCTCCTCTCCAGAAAAATAGCTAGAGGACAGGCTGAAACTGCCCCAAAAAAAGATCTTCTAGGGTTTAGGACAGCACGTGAAGGCTGCATACCATCCAGAGGAGAGAGGGACAAAAGAGGGAAATCACAAGGACAGAACCGTGAGTTGGAACGCAACAGCGGCTGCTGCTGCCAGCACCCTCCCCCACTTTTTAGACTCTTTAGAATTCTCGGGCCTCTGGGCCTGCGACTACAGACAAAGGGGGCTCCAGGTATCTACCACCCCAGGAATGGGGAGAGAGAGGGACATAGCCTAAGGCTGACTCAGGTTCTGATCCACAAATTTGGGCTGTGGTGCCCCATGGGCTCTTCCAGGCCAGGTGGGACCACACAGTGGTTTGCCCTGGGAGCCTACGAAGGACTGGAAAATCCAACCCTCCCAATCTCCCTCTCTTCTAGCCTGGACTAATTGTTGAGGACTCCACAGGAGAGGGGAGAGAGAGCCTGGGGCTGACTCGACTCCCAGGTTTGGTCTGCCTTTGTCCCCAGACCCCTTCCAGGCTGGGTGGGGCTGCACCATTGTTTGCCTTGGAGCCTGCAAGGGGCTAAAGATATGCAAACCTCCCAATCTCCTCCTCTACTAACAGGGACTGATTGTTGAGGACTCAGAGGGGAGTGGAAATATTTCCTAGCTGGGAAAAGGGAGGGGGCTACCAGAGAAGATAGGAGAACTGTCTCAGAAAGTTTGAATTACAAGGCTCTTAGCCTCCAGACAGGAAGCTCTATCACACTGATTTGGTCTGTGTTGCAACAAATACACTCTGACCAGGCATTGAATTGAGAGCTGCCAAAGAGCATAATCTCCTGGCAGACTAAGGAAGTGCACATAAGAAAATTAAAAATAAGCAGGAGAGGCTTTTCCTGGTATCTATAGCCTCCCTGCCCAAGGCCCTAGGAAGCAATTCTACAACCAATTACTGGGTCCAGTGCCCAGTTTAGAGCAACCAGCAGGATAATCCTAACAATCCAGGTTGAGCCAAAAATCAAAGAGCTGTGGTAACTCGCAGCTTCCTGCAACTAAATCCCTATAAAATAGAAAGAGATTGAGCATCTGAGTAAACTACATCCTAATCAGATGCCTAAACACCAGCAAAAAATTATGAGCCACACTAAGAAAATAGAAGACATGGCCCAAGAAAAGGAATACACCAAAGTCCCAGAAGAGATGCAGAATTTGAGAGAACTAATCAGGGAGATGAGCACAAATTTCCAAAATCAAATTAATGAGTTGAAAGATAGTAAAAGAGAGAAATGACATCAAGAAGACACTGAGCAAATGCAAAGAAGAATTTGAAATCCTGAACAGAAAAATGACAGAGCTCATGGGAATGAAAGACACAATAGGTGAGGTCAAAAACACATCTGAGGCATACAACAGCAGACTCGAAATGACAGAAGAAAGAATAAGTGATACCAAAGACAGAGCAGCTAAAACTGAAGAGAGAAAGGAACAGAGAGAGAAAAGAATGGAAAAAATTGAGCAGGGGCTCAGAGAGTTGAATGACAACACAAAACAACAACATACGTGTCATGGGAGTTCCAGAAGGAGAAGAGAAAGGAAAAGGGGCAGAAAGAGTATTTGAGGAAATAATAGCTGAAAATTTCCCAACTCTCATGAAAGAAATGAACCTACTTGTCTAAGAAGCACACCGTACTCCAATCAGAATAAATCCAAATAGACCTATGCCAAGACACATACTACTCAGAATGTCAAATGTTAAAGATAAAGAGAAAATTCTCAGAGCAGCAAGAGAGAAGCAAATGATCATGTACAAAGGATGTCCAGTAAGACTTAGTGCAGATTTCTCTTCAGAAACCATGGATATGAGAAGACAGTGGTATGATACAATTAGGAAACTGAAAGATAAAAACTGCCAGCCAGGAATTCTTTATCCAACAAAACTGTCCTTCAAATATAAAGATGAGTATAAAATATTCACAAACAAAGAGAAACTAAGAGAATTTGCAAAAAAAAATCCACCTTTGCAGGAAATATTAAAGGAAGCCTTAGAACTTGAAAGAAAAAGACAGGAGAGAGAAGCTTGGAGGAGAGTATAGAAAAGGATAACCAAAAGAGTAAAAAGACAAAAAAAAAAAAAAAAGAGTAAAAAGACAGACAAAAACAAGATGGCATATGAAAATCAAAGAATAAAATGGAGGAAGTAAATAGTGCATTTACAGTAATATAATTGAATGTGAATGGATTAAACTCCCCAATCAAAAGATACAGTCTGATAGAATGGATAAAAAAAAACATGAGCCACCCATATGCTGCTTACAAGAAACTCACCTTAGACCCAGGGATACAAACAGGCTGAAAGTGAAAGGTTGGAAAAAGATATTCCATGCGAATAGTAACCAGAAAAGAGCAGGTGTAGGTATACTAATATCATACAAAACAGACTTTAAATGCAAAAAAGTTATAAGGAATACAGAAGGCCATTATATATTAATAAAAGGGACGATCCACCAGGAAGAGATAACAGTCATAAATATCTATGCACCTAAACAGGGTGCCCCAAAATATATGAGACAAACTCTGGCAAAACTGAAGGGAGAAATAGACAATTCTACAATAATCATTGGAGCCTTCAACACCCCACTCACATCATTAGATAGAACAACTAGACAGAAGATCTACAAGGAAACAGAGAACTTGAACAATATGATAAACAAGTTAGACCTAACAGACATATACAGAACACTGCATCCAAACTCAGTGGGTTATACATTCTTCTCAAGTGCCCATGGATCTTTCTCCAGGATAGACCACATGTTAGGTCACAATTCAGCTCCCAATAAATATAAAAAGACTGAAATTATACAAAGCACCTTCTCAGATCATAATGGCATGAAACTAGAAATCAATAACAGACAGGAAAAAAGTAAATTTGCAAATGTGTGGAGACTGAACAACACACTCCTAAATAATCAGTGGGTCAAAGAAGAAATTGCAAGTGAAATCAGTAAATATATTGAGACAAATGAAAATGAGAACACAACGTATCAAAACTTATGGGGGGAAACGGATGTGGCTCAAATGGTTGGGTGTCCATCTCCCATATGGAGGGACCTGGGTTCAATCCCTGGGACCTCCTGGTAAAAAAAAAAAAAAAAAAAAAAATCAAAACTTATGGGATACAGTGAAGGCAGTCTTGAGAGGGAAATTTATAGCCCTAAATGCCTATATTAAAAAACAAGATAGAGCTAAATTCAAAGATTTAACCGAACAACTAGAGAAACTAGAAAAAGAACAGCAAACCAATCCCAAAGCAAGCAGAAGGAAATAAATAATAAAGATTAGAGCAGAAATAAATGAAAATGAGATCAGAAAAACAATAGAGAAAATCAGTAAAACCAAAAGCTGGTTCTTTGAGAAGATCAATAAAATTGACAAACCCTTAGCTAGACTAACAAAGAAAAAAAGAGAGAAGATGCAAATAAATACAATCAGAAATGAAAGGGGGAAGTTACAAATGACCTCACAGAAATAAAAAGAATCATAAGAGGATATTATGAGAAACTATATGCCAACAAACTAGACAACCTAGATGAAATGGACAAATTTCTATTAACACACAACCAACCTACAGTGACGCTACAAGAAATGTAAGAACTTAACAAACCAATCACATTTAAGGAGATTGAATCCGTCATCAAAAATCTCCCAGCAAAGAAAAATCCAGGACCAGATGGCTTCACAGGTGAATTCTACCAAGCATTTCAAAAAGAATTAACACCAATCCTGTTTTAAACTCTTCCAAAAAATTGAAGAGAAGGGAAAATTACCAAACACATTTTAGGAAGCCAACATCACCTTAATACCAAAGCCAGATAAAGATTCCACAAGAAAAGAAAATTACAGACCAATCTCTCTAATGAACATAGATGCAAAAATTCTCAACAAAATACTTGCAAATCGAATCCAACAGCATATCAAAAGACTTATACATCACGACCAAGTGGGATTTATTCCTGGTACACAAGGCTGGTTCAACATAAGAAAATCAATCAGGGAAGCGGCTGTGGCTCAATTGGTTGGGCTCCCATTTACCATATGGGAGGCCCTGGGTTCGATTCCTGGGGCCTCCTGGTGAAGGCAAGCCAGCCTGCACAGTGTGGTGAGCTGACACAGCAAGATGACCCAACAAAGGGAGACAATCAGATACAGAAAAACTCACAGTAAATGGACACAGAGAGCACAAGCAGCAAGGGGGGGATAAATAAATAAAAATAACTCTTAAAAAAAAGAAAAGAAAAGAAAATCAATCAATGTAATACATTAGCAAATTGAAGGGAAAAAAAACCATATGATCATCTCAATCAATGCAGAAAAGGCATTCAACAAAATCCAGCATCCTTTTTTGATAAAAAACATTTCAAAAGATAGGAATAAAAGGAAAATTCCTCAATATGATAAAAGGCATATATAAAAAACCCACAGCCAACATCATACTCAATGGGGAAAGGTTGAAAGCTTTCCCTCTAAGATTGGGAACAAGGCAAGGATGCCCACTGTCACCGTTGTTATTCAACATTGTACTAGAAGTTCTAGCTAGGGCAATTAGACAAGGCAAAAAAATTAAAGGCATCCAAATAGGAAAAGAGGAATTGAAACTCTCACTGTTTGCAGATGACATGATCCTATATTTAGAAAATCCTGAAGTATCCATGACAAAGATACTTGAGCTAATAAATGAGCTCAGCAAAGTGGCAGGATACAAGATCAACACGCAAAAATCAATAATGTTTTTGTACTTAGTGCTGAACAACCTGAGGAGGTAATCAGGAGGGAAATTCCATTTTCAATAGCAACAAAAAGACTCAAACACCTAGGAGTTAATTTAACCAAAGAAGTAAAGGACCTATATGCAGAAAATTATAAAACAATGCTAAAAGAAATTTTTTAAAAGATCTAAACAAATGGAAAGACATTCCATGTTCATGGATTGGAAGAATAAATATCGTGAAGATGTCAGTCTTACCCAAACTGATTTATAGATTCAATGCAATAGCAATCAAAATCCCAACAGCTTACTTTACAGAATTAGAGAAGGCAATTACCAAATTCATCTGGAAGGGTAAGTGCACCCGAATAGCCAAAAGCATTCTAAAAAAGAAGAGCACGTGGGAGGAATTTCACTGCCTGACCTTAAAACATATTACAAAGCTACAGTGGTCAAAACAGCATGGTACTGGCATAAAGGTAGACACATCGATCAGTGGAATAGAATTGAGAACCCAGAAATAAACCCTCACCTATGCAGTGAACTGGTTTTTGACAAACCTACCAAGCCCATGCTAATGGGAAAAAACATTCTCTTCAACAAATGGTGTTGGGAGAACTGGATATCTATAACCAAAAGAATGAAAGAGGACCCCTATCTCACCCCCTATACAAGAATCAACTCAAAATGGATCAAAGATCTAAATATAAAAGCCAGGACCATAAAACTACTAGAAGAAAATGTAGGGAAACATCTTCAAGACCTTGTAGTAGGTGGTGGTTTCTTGGACTTTACACCCAAAGCATGTGCAACAAAAGGCAAAATAGATAAATGGGACCTCCTCAAAATTAAACACTTTTATACCTCACAGGACTTTGTCAGAAGGGTGAAAAGGCAGCCAACTCAATGGGAAAAAAATATTTGGAAATCACATATCCAATAAGTGTTTAATATCCAGGATATATAAAGAAATGTTACAATTCAACAATAAAAAGAGAAACGACCCAGTTAAGAAATGGGCAAAAGACTTGAATAGACATTTCTCCAAAGAAGAAATACAAATGGCCAAAAACACATGAAGAAATGCTCAGCATCACTCATGATTAGGGAAATGCAAATCAAAACTACAATGAGATATCATTTCACACCTATCAGAATGGCCACTATTAAAAAGAGAACTACCAGTGTTGGAGAGGATGTGGAGAGATAGGAACATTTCTTCACTGTTGGTGGGAATGCAGAATGGTACAACCACTATGGAGGACTGTTTGGCAGTTCCTAAAGAAGTTGAATATAGACTTGCCACGTGACCCTGCAATACCACTACTGGGTATATACCCAGAAGAACTGAGAGCAGTGACACGAACAGACATCTGCACACCGATGTTGATAGCAACATTATTCACCATTGCCAAAAGTTGGAAACAACCCAGGTGTCCACCAACAGATGAATGGATAAACAAACTGTGGTCTATTCACACGATGGAATATTATGCAGCTGTAAGAAGAAATGAAGTCGTAAAGCATATGACAACATGGATGAACCTGGAGGACATTATGTTGAGTGAAGCAAGCCAGACACAAAAGGACAAATACTGTATGAATGTGTTACTATGAACCAAATATATTGTGTAACATATTGTTTGATTCAAAAAATCTTATATGTATCTAGTACTTTTAATTGAGAAATGTATATATTTATTGATCTGTGTTTACTTTTTAGTTTTTAATTGTTTATATTTTCAATTATTAAATGTACAAAATAAAGTATAAATAAATAAATAAACAATCTGGACCCAGCTCCTGAAAAAAAAAAAAAGCCAACACAGGGGAAGCAGATGTGACTCAACCAGTTGGGAGGTCTCCGGTTCAGTCTCGATGCCTCCTAAAGAAGACCAGACACGGCACCTGCCGCAACTAGGTAGAAATTGCACTGCTGCCTAAACAAGCAGATGCCACAGGGCAGCAGATGCTGCAGCCAGCAGGGAGTGGATGTGTCTCAAGTGGTTGGGCTCCCGTCTACCATATGGGAGGTCCTGGGTTCAGTTCCTGGGGCCTCCTGGTGGGGGCAAGCTGGCCTGCGCCTGTGGACAGCTGATGGCCTACGCCTGTGGAGGGCTGGCACAGCAAGATGACGCAACAAAGGGAGACAAGCAGACACAGAGAAAACGTGCAGTGAATGGACACAGAAAGCAGACAAGCGCAAGGGGCAAGGGGGTGGGGAATAAATAAGTAAAATCAAGTTTTGAAAAATGGTGATGGGGGAAGCAGCTGTGGCTCAATCAGTAGGGCTCCCGTTTACCATATGGGAGGCCCCGGGTTCGGTTCCCCGGGCAAGCCCACCCGCACGGCGTGGTTAGCTGACCCAGCGAGCACAGGCAGCAAGGGGGGGATAAATGAATAAATAAGTAAAATCTTTAAAAAAAAAAAAAAATGGTGATGGGACAACTGGATATACACATACAAAAAGGTAAACCTAAGCCTTTACCTTACACTATACACAAAATCAAATCAAAATTTATCATAGACCTAAATTTAAGAACTAAACCTATAAATCTCCTGGAAGAAAACAGGAGTAAATATTTGTGATCTTGGAGATAAATGGGACCTCCTCAAAATTGAAAACGTTTGCACCTCACAAGACTTTGTCAAAAGGGTGAAAAGGCATCCAACTCAATGGGAGAAAATATTTGGAAATAACATTTCCGATAAGCGTTTAATATCCAGGATCTATAAAGAGATGTCACAACTTAACAATAAAAACAATATGACAACATGGATGAACCTGGAGGACATTATGTTGAGTGAAGCAAGCCAGACACAAAAGGACAAATTCTGTATGAATGCATTTATATCAACCAAATATATTGTGTAACATATTGTATGATTCAAAAAAAAATTTATATGTATCCAGTACATTTAATTGAGAAATGTATGTTTTTATTTAAAAAAAAAACAATAATGGATTAGAGAACCTAAATGTAAGCACTAAAATGATACAACGTAAAAGGAAAAAACATAAAAGAAACTCTTTGTGACTGTGAGTTGGACAAAGATTTCTTAGGTAGGACACCAAAAGCACAGTCCATAAAGGAAAAAATTGATAAATTGGACTTAATCAAAATCCAAAAGGTTTGTGCTTCAAAAGACACCATTAAGAAAATGAAAAGACAAGCCTCAGACTGGGAAAAAATATTTGCAAATCACATATCTGTTAAAGGATTTGTGTCCAGAATATATAAAGAACTCTTATAACTCAATAATAAGACAACCAACCAATTTTAAAATGGGCAAGAAAAAGTTGGAAACAACCGGTGCCCATCAACAGACAAATAAACTGTGGTCTATTCACATGATGAAATATTATGCAGCTGTAAGAAGAAATGAAGTTGTAAAGCATATGACAACATGGATGAACCCGGAGGACATTATGTTGAGCGAAGCTAGCCAGACAGACACAAAAGGACAAATACCATATGAATGCGTTACTATGAACCAAATATATTGTGTAACACATTGTATGATTCAAAAAAAAAATTATATGTATCTGGTACATTTCATTGAGAATATATGTTTTTATTCAACTGTGTTTTCTTTTTAGTTTTTAATTGTTTATATTTTCAATTATTAAATGTACAAAATAAAGTTTAAAAAATGGGCAAGAGATTTGAATAGACATTTTATCTAAGAAAACATACAAATGGCTGATAAGCACATGAAATGATACTCAAGAGCATTAGTCCTTAGAGAAATACAAATTAAAACCATATAGGAGAAAGCAGATGTGCCTCAAGAGATTGGGCTCCCGTCTACCATATAGGAGGTCCAGGGTTGGATTCCTGGGGTCTCCTGGTGAAGGCAAGCTGGCCGTGCGGCGAGCTGGCCTGCACAAGAGTGCTGGCCCGAGTGGAGTGCTGGCACATGAAGATGACACAATACAAAGAGACACAGAGGAGAGACAATAAGAGACACAGCAGACCAGGGAGCTGGGGTGGCGCAAGAGATGGAGCGCCTCTCTCCACTCTGGAAGGTCTCAGGATTGGTTCCCGGTGCTGCCTAAAGAGAAGACAAGCAGACACAGAAGAACACACAAGGAATGGACAAAGAGAGCAGACAATGGGGGGTGGGGGTGGGAGATAAACAAACAAAGTGTCTTTAGTATGGGGGAGGGCACCTGCAGCAGCAGCCTCTGGCTTCACCTCACAGTTCTGCCATCAGGATTTCCCTCCTTTGTCCCTCTCTCCTCTGGGCGGTGTCCAGACTTCACTTGGTGTCCTAAACCACAGAAGATCTCTCTCGAGGCTGTTTCAGCCTGTCCTCTAGCTATTTTTATTGAGAAGAGAGTCCTGTGTCTTCTTAGTCCACCATCATCCCGGAAGTCTCCAAATATTTAGATAAACAAAACTATTTGGAAAAGCAAAGCAAAGGTGCTTTTTAATACACTGCAATCTAAAAATCTTATAATAAAAATAATCTAAAATAAGTACTTTAAATGCTTATTACTTATGTGCTCATAAATAAAAGTAATTCATTTAAGGAAAAACTTCTCCCCAGGCTTTGTGTAAATTAAATTTGTATATATACCTAATTTCAAAGGAGTTAACAAAACTGTAAAGACAAAATACCTCTATGAGTTTCAAAATTCATACAGAATTAAATTGTATACATTACAGTTTTTTTAAAAAAACAGTGTAATACCTACATGTGCCATTAATCCTTGTTTAAAAAATTGTATATTACTGTTTTAAAGTACATTTTTTTTTTTTTTTTTTTTTTTTACCGGGAGGTACCGGGGATCGAACCCTGGTCTCTCCATATGGTAGACGGACGCCGAACCTCTTGAGCCACGTCCATTTCCCTAAAGTACATTGACTAAGGTATTTTAAATATTCCAACAAATCTGTTAGTACAATATGTTTTTATAGTTTCATTTGTATACTTTTGCTATATTATTTAGGAAA
>JAKSZT010054308.1:2986426-3062657 GCA_026826555.1 Tolypeutes matacus
TGTTTTTATAGTTTCATTTGTATACTTTTGCTATATTATTTAGGAAAAACAAGGAATAATAATAAAAAAGTAACATTAATGTTCTCTATTCTGTTTCCCTGCTAATTCTAACTAGAACTGGATAACCACATTTTAAAAATTGGTGCTTATCAATATTTGTTCATTAATTTTGGCAAGTGTACTATACTAATGTAAATTGTTAATAATAGGGGAAACTGTGTGTGGTATATATACAGAAACTCTGTATCATTCCTCTCAATAAATCTGTAAATAAAAAAAAAATAAAAATAAAAATTGGTGCTGTTAAAAGTTTAGTAACTTATAAACTGAATAACTTTAAAAAAAGAAAAGGAAATGGGAAGCGGATGTGGCTCAATCGATAGGGCTCCCGTTTACCATATGGGAGGCCCCGGGAATCGAACCTGGTGAAGGCAAGCCAGCCCGTGCGGCGTGGTGAGCTGACGCAGCAAGATGACGCAACAAAGGGAGACAAGTAGACACAGAAAAACGCACAGCAAATGGACACAGAGAGCACAAGCAGCAAGGGGGGATAAATAAAATAAATAAATAAAATCTTTAAAAAAAAAAAAAAGAAAAGGAAAAAAAAGTGTTTCCTAGGCTCCTTGACACAGGTTTCCCTCCACATCCCCAAGGCCTTGTCTTTGAGAGAGCGATGGGGGAAGGGTAAGGTGCAGTAAGATAGGGAAATGTAATTATAGTAGGCCTGGAAATTAAGAATGATAGGGACAGAGGAAATGTTACAGAATAAACCTTAGTTTGCATAGTTTGTTCTGTAATTCACCGATTTGAACTTTTTAACAGACTTGGGATGAGAGTAATTAATAATTCAATTGCCAAATTTCAGTAAGTTAAAAAAAAAAAGGTCCTTAAAAGTTATAGAAAGGTTTATGTAAATTGTGATTAAACAAATTAAACAATTATAGTTATCCCCAAGTCTTATAGTCAGTATGCTCTTGAGGTTGTTCACAATTTTAAGAATATTACCAAAAAAAATGGTTTTAGTCTTCTATGGAGGAAAAGAAAAAAATATTTCTTGCATAAACTATAATTGTTCCAATTTTATTCAACTTTCAAGAAATCTCCATTGGTTTATATAGTTACTAATGAAATGAATTAACATATTAATTAGATCTTTAAAATAATTAAAATTATAAGCTTGTGTTTAATAAAATTAAGTTAAAGGAAAAAAACAAACAAACATGTAAATCTGTCCTTAAGTGAAATGACTAGTTTTCGCTAAACAGAATGAGGGATGTAAGATGAGACTTAAATGAATGTAGACAGAAGTAAAAAGCTTGTGGAAGTGAATTCTTAGTCAATGCTAACTAAAACTTGATAAGCTTGTTTCAGGGAGTGTGTTTTTGTCGTAAAATAAAATGACTAGTTTTCATGAGGACAGCAATAAGTAGGACAAGACCTAAATAAATATAAAAAGTTGTAGGGGGCTTGTGAAAGTAAATTTCATCTGTTAAAAGGTGAAATTTATCTTTTTTTGTTTTTGTTTCTTTTTTTTTTTTAATTTATCTTAAGGTGAAATAACTAGTCTGTGTAGTTATGGATAGTTATGGGAAGTTTGTAAAAGCATTTTCTAGAGGAGCAGATGTAGCTCAGTGGTTGAGCACCTGCTTCCCATATACCAGGTCCTGCTGGGTTCAACTCCTAGTACCTCCTGAAAAAAAAAAAAAAAAAAAAGCATTTTCTTAACAGAAGTATTACTATATAAATGGCTAATTCCAGGAAGTCATTATTAGGTTGAAATCTAAATTAATATTAATAACAAAAAGTAACAAAAAGAAGCC
This sequence comes from Tolypeutes matacus, assembly GCA_026826555.1. Taxonomy (NCBI): domain Eukaryota; kingdom Metazoa; phylum Chordata; class Mammalia; order Cingulata; family Chlamyphoridae; genus Tolypeutes; species Tolypeutes matacus. The sequence continues at coordinate 2,988,247 of JAKSZT010054308.1, forward strand.
TGTCAAATGCCACCTCAATCTGCATATTAAGGTGGTAGTAGGGGGAAGATAATCTTAATTCCATTAAAAATCCTAAATTTTCATGAAATAATTAAGAAAATATTTTTTCCTGTATTGCTAAAGTAAAATACCTGTTAACATAATCTTAGTAAATGTGTAAAAGTAAAATGAAACAAAACTACTATAGATTGTAGTTAATAATCTCTAGAAACAGCTATATTTAAAGAAATTAGGGTTTAGATTGTAAACTCTTGCAGCAGTCACATTTAACTCTGGGCTCTGATCTCTAATTATTTCTCAATCCTGAGATGCTTTATTCTTTGTGTATAACCTAAAAGCTCCCTAGAAATTTTTAAGTAGCTGTATAACACCTGGAAGCCAGCATTAAAGGTAGCCAGCTCTGAAAGTGATGAAGAAGCAGCCCTATGGCTACACAAAAAGAGTGGCCGTAGAGGAGCTGCCATGGGGTGGTAAAACACAGCTGGCCTTACCGCCTGCTCCTGTGCAGGGTTAGCATGAGAGGTATCGTGGGCCTGGATCCTGCCCACTCCAAGCAAATGTCCTCGAGCCTACGGGAGAAAGTTCCACTGTTATTACTCACCAGAGAAAATCTCCTCCTTCCGGATTACCTACTAAACATTTGTGCTTGAGCCCTTAGGCTTCTTTTCCAGGTTCACAGGGCTTCTTCCAACTTCTTGCTGAATTGGGCTGTCTCTACAGCAACAACCCAGGATCAATCAATCAGACTGTTAGAAGTGCAGATACGTGCCAGCATCTGGCCCCGCTAGTGCTAGTCTCCCCTGGAATATCCTTTCCTTATCTCTAAGATAAGAGCCGCCCTTCTAGGTGGCAATTCCCAGAGCCCCGGAACCCCTGTCATTGCTTGTCTTGTTGTTTATTTGTAGCTGTGGCCTTACGTCACATACCACCCTTTATAAACCCCTATTCCACGCTCAGGGCCTTCTGCGGAAGAGGAGGTGCAAAGATTGTAAGAGTTGTGGGACAAGGTGGCTTGTAGCATATATGACTTTGCATTTTCTTCCCCAAGCCTTCCAGTTCTTTCTTCCCCAAATTTCAGCAGCAAACTCTGTTAAAACCCACTTCCCTGGGGCTTCCTAATTACTCCCTTCCCTTCCAGCTCACTGTGAATGAAAAAGGAGGGAATGCACCTGGGGTACTAACCCAAAGACATGACCACCTGAACCAGTGTGTCTGGACTGTGTTCATGATCGCCCCGTGGGCTATTACAGCCAGACCTTGGATGCAGTAGCTCCAGGCCTGCCTTCCTGCCTACGAGCAGTCATTGCCACTGCGACTTTGGCTCAGGCTGTCTCTGAAGGAACCCTAGATGCGAATCTCACAATTTCTGTGCCTCATAACATGGAGACTGTTAAAGATCCATAGTGATGTGGCACCCACTTTACAGGGCAACCCCTCTCTAAACTCCTGTCAACTTGGCCCACCCTGCAGTGCCTCCACTGTGCCTATCACCCCAATCATCAGGGTAGCTGACTGCACCAATGGCCCAATCAAGTACAGCTAGGGAAACTTACTGAACAATTTCACCCCCCACTGGGTTAAGGTCTTCCCCTAGTCCTCATGAACTTATGGGGACACTTTCGGCCCTTGCCAACTTTCCCCATGTGAGACAGTTACCGGCAGACCCATGGCCTCATTTCCCTAGTCACAAACTGCCGAAGTGAGCTACTCACCGGCCACCTACTGCCAAAAACTCTCACAGCCTCTTTCTGAGCTCCACAAAACTGTTTCCAAGTCCCTCTCTACAGATCCCCACAATTCTCTACCCCCTGTGCAACCAGGAGATTGAGACGACTAGAGATGGCATCCTCGGAAACAGGGACTTGAGCCCCGGTGGAAAGGACCCTTTCAAGTCCTCCTCACCACCCCCACTGTCGCAAAGCCTGGAGGAATCGACTCCTGAATTCACCTATCGCACCTAAAACCAGCCCCATCACCCGAGTGGTCCACAGAAAGCATCGGAGACCTGACCCTGCGGCTCCGCTGGGTCCAGAAGCAGCCGGTCTGTGGTGCAGACAGCTCTCCAAGACTCAGGACATGGGTGAGTACACTTTAAAAACCCTATTTCCTCTTTTCTTAACTAATGCATGGTTCTCCCCAGAAAGCAAGAACAACCTGACTGGCTCCCTAGGGGCCCTTGTTAACTCTGTTTTCTTTTATTTGCTGCAGTTAACTCCACTGCCTTTATCTAGAGCCTAGATTCTAGACTGTAGCAAACATTTTCTCCCCTAGCCCCATTGTCTAACTAAAAAGACCCCTTTGCTAATCTTTTGCTTATTCCCTCATGGACCAAAGACTTCTCCGCCTCCCCTCAGGTTTCGCCTTCCTGTGCAATACCACTCTAAGTTCTTAGCATCTCCTTGCCTTCTCACTGTCCCAGAGCCCAGTGGACAATGCACAATTGGCCCTGTGATCGGCCCCAACTTCCACCCTTATAACTTTACCTCTCCCGTGTGAAATAAAAGGGCTTTGGGTTAATTCTTGCTGGAATAGGGCTGGGACTTGGACTTTTAGCCTCCTGGATAGGTTTCAGATACCAAGAGCATGTCATCTGCAACCTCAGTGCCATCCTTGAAGCCATAGCTCAAGCCCTTGCAAGCCCTTGCAAGGACTAAGTGCCTCTCTCAATTTTCTCGCAGCTGTAACTGTGGACAACCGATTAGCTTTAGGTTACCTGCTGGCAGGAGAAGGAGGCATCTGTGCTGTTGCCAGCACATCCTGTTGTACCTGGATCAACACCACCAAGACAAGTCGAAACCCACATCCAGGAAATCTTCAAAGAAGCCAAATGGCTTCACAGCCTAAACCAGCAACCAAGGAACATATGGGAACCAATTAAGGGGTTTCTGCCTATCACCTCTTGGTTGTATTCCCTAGTCTGATCATGCTAATCATCATCCTTCTCCTCAGACCTGTTTTCATCCTCATCATCACCAACTTCGTTGCACAGCTCCTCGAAGCCACCAAACTCTTTCTCCTGTCCCCTGTAGCTTTATAGTATCAGTCTATAGAGCCCCAAACTCGTCATACTTGGTCTTCAGGGAGTCAAAGGACTCCCTCGACCAAAAGGAGGGAATGTGAAATTGGAATGATCAATCATTTTATTAACCATCTTGATTTGCTGAGCTTCCATTTTATCCAGGGAATTATAAAGAAGAAACAGAGGTTAACTGAAGCAGGTTGACAAACAAATAATCCTTTTTGGTGCTGATAAAAACCTCTGCCCCAGCCTGGGAGGAAGAGTTCAAGCTGACACCAGCAAAGTCTGCTGATCTTCACCAAATGGCCACAATCTAACTTCAATATCCTGCTTGCTAATTAATGAACTGGGCCTCAAGGACACCCTGCCCAAACAGCCCCCATAGCCCCTGTAGTAACCACAAATCATGTCCCCTTTATCCCTCCCCATTCCCCCCACACCGTCCCTTTGTCTCAGGCAGCCCTATAAGCTGCTCACCCAGCTCAGCCCTTCTAGCAGAAGCCTCTTTTGGGGCTGCTCCTGCATTAAGGCAACTTTAGCTCAATAAATTTACTCTGTACCTCCCCCCGCCCTTTTTTTAGTCTATTTTATTTTCAGCACAACATTCCTAACAGCCAAAAAATGAAAGCAACACAAATGTCCATCAACTGGTGAATAAATTATGATATTTCCATACAATGGGATACTATTCAGCAATAAGAAAAGAGCACAATTCTGGCATATGCTATGTTATGCACGAGCCTCAGAGACATCAAGCTAGGTGCTGCCGGTATGGGCTTCCAGGTTCTTGGGCAGGTCAGGAGGAAGAATTCAAGGACAGCCACCGTTTAAGCAAGCGAGCAGGGAGTTTTACTGCAAATTGAAGCACACACTGGAGTGAGGGAGTGCTCAAGGGTGAGATACCTCAGGGATGAAATGGAGGGTCTTCTTGCCTTGTGGGTGGCTTCAGTTGATAGGGAAGCTATTAGAGCCTGTTTGTTTTGTCCTTATCAGTTTGGGGGAGAACAACATGTTATCACTTATTTTGTGAGTTTTGGACACAATAGCTCAGGCTTGGCTGAACACAGAGTTCAGGCTTAGCTGCCCACAGTGCTTTCTGTTGCCCCTGAGATGTTATGCTCACTGTACCCCCACACTTCCCTTTCACCCAGTTCCCTATTCTGACCTGCCAGGCACAAAAGACCATGTCATGTATTGTGTGATCCCATTTATATGACATTCCAGAAGAGTCAGATCTAATAGAGGCAGAAAATAGATTAGTGGTTGCCAGGGCCAAGGGTGGGAATGGTGAGTAACTGTAAACAGGTGTAAGGAATCTTATTGGGGGTGATGGAACTATTCTAAAACTGGCTTATGGTGATGGTTGCATAACTCAGAAAATTGAATTGTACACCTAAAAACAGAGACTGTTATGGTATGTAAATTATATGTCAGATAAGGTATTAAAAAGTTTTGATTACCTATTTGCAGTTGGTTCATTGGTTTTGTAGGAACTGTACTGAAACTCCAACTAAATATATTAAGTAGTTGGAAATGCTCTAATGCATTGAGTAGACAGAATATAATAGTTTCAAATCAGTCTTTATCTTTTTTTGTTTTTTTTTAGGAAGTACTGGAGATTGAACCCAGGACCTCATATATGGGAAGGAGGTGCTCAACCACTGATCTACATCCACTCCCCAATGAGAGTTGGTTGGTTTTTTCATTTGTTTGTTTGTATTGTTTTTAGGAGGTACCAGGGATCAAACCCAGGACCTCATTATATGGGAAGCAGGCGCTCAGCCACTTAAGCTACATTCACTCCCCCATTCTTTATCTTATTTAAGTTTCCTTTCCCATAATGATCTTCTCCTAAATGACTGGGCTTTTTCTAAAAGAAGAAAAAAAAGTAGGGAAGCGGCTGTGGCTCAATCAGTAGGGCTCCCATTTACCATATGGGAGGCCCCGGGTTCGGTTCCCGGGGCCTCCTGGTGAAGGCAAGCCCGCCTGCACGGCGTGGTTAGCTGACCCAACGAGCACAAGCAGCAAGGGGGGGATAAATGAATAAATAAATAAAATCTTTAAAAATAAAAAAAAAAGTAATTGTAAAACTTTTCTGCATTATAATGTAATAAAGTCTTTCTGACTTATATTTGATCTTATATTTGTATGTGTTGTTGAGCAGAACATTCCAAAGTCAAGTGAAATGAGGGACAATTCTTCCTGCACAGCTCTGTTGTGCATATTATGGAATGTCTACCTTTCTTGACCCCCACACACTAAATGGAGTCCCTCCTAATCATTTTCTCAACTACAGAGGTCCCCACAAATTTCCAAAATGCCCCCTAGGGGGCGACTGAGAACCACTGCCTGAGGGGTGATCACCTCAGTCACCTAGGACACAAATGCGTTCCTCTGTCCCCTTTGCATAGCAATTTATTTATTTATTTATTTATTTTTTTTATTTACTGGGAGGTCTCGGGGATCCAACCCAGGTCCCTCCATATGGGAGACAGATGCCCAACCATTTGAGCCACATCCGTCCCCCAGCATAGAAATTTTAAAAGACTTAGCTAAACAACCAGCTAAAAGAAAGATAACTGGGAAATAAACATAAGTGAAAAACAAAGTCGTAGAGTAGTTTGACCCAGCACAGGAGCTCTGATCCCACCTGGAGATCAGATAGCATACTCCAACCTTGGGGACTGGCAGGTACTATGTCACAGGCTCCCTGCACTTTAGGCCCCACACCAAGTCCCCACAGAGGGCGCACCCTCCCAGACCCACTATCACCTACATAGTGACAAAGGGAGACACTTTCTCATTCCATGCACAGCAGAGAGTAGGTGCTCAAAACAATTGCTAGAGGAGTGAATGAACTTTACCAGTCAACCCAGAACCCTTCCTTTCAGCTCTGGTTTCTAATGTGAGGATCCACCACTCCCCCTGCTGGCTGACACCAAAAACGACTTCACCTTTCTGTTGCAACCTCTTCTGCCCCTTACCCGCCAGGGCATGGGTTTCCCTTGGATTCATCTGATTAACCAGCTCTTAAATAATAACCATAGGGAAGCGGAGTGGCTCAAGCTATTGGGCTCCCTTCTACCATGTAGGAGGTCCAGGGTTCGATTCCCAGGGCCTCCTGGTGAAAAGCAAGCTAGCCTGCACGGCGCTGGCGCAGCAAGATGATACAACAGAAAAAAGAGACACAGAAGACAGACAATAAGAGACACAGCAGATCAGGGAGCTGAGGTGGTGCAAGAGATTGAGCAGCCTCTCTCTACTCCGAAGTTCCCAGGATCGGTTCCCAGTGCTGCCTAAAGAGAAGACAAGCAGACACAGAAGAATATGCAGAGAACAGTCAGTGAGCACAAAACAACGGGGGGGGGGGGGAGGAGAGAAATAAATCTTAAAAAAAAATAAATAATAACCATAGCATTCATTGTAAAGCCCAATACAAAGGGGAGGTACTTACACCTCACATATAGTCTTATAATTTTTCTCAAGATAACAGTAGCCAACCTTTTATGTCTTATTATGTACACTAATTACACTATTCTGACAATTCCACATTACAGATGAGAAAACTGAGACTTGGCGAAGTTAAATAAGTGGCAATGCCAAGTGTAAATTCAGATCTGTCCTTTTCTAAACCCAAGCTCTTAACCACCATGTCATGCAACCTCCCAGGTATTTCAGGAATATATCTTTTCATCCTCCTTAAAGGTCTCAGAGAGCATATTTCATGGATCCTAGTTCTCTGAAACCTTGAAGATCTTCACTCAGAGGCAAGCCCACAACAGGTGCTCAATAAATGTTTGTTGAATGAATGAATGTGGTAAATTACCAGTTAGACACCCCCCCCATTCAAGGTCCTGTTTATCAGTATTTCAGAGACTGTCCTTGGTGTGGCTTGAAGTGAAGGAGTGATGAACTTCATTTAGAGTGAGGCTAACTCAGCACAATCCTTAGCCTCAAAGTGAGACCCAGTGGAGAGAATTCGGTTGAGACTACAGGAAGTATGAATTCAAATACCGCTCAGCTGGGAGGCTGCTCTCACATTCCTCCCCTCTCTGAGCTTGCCACAGGGGACTGTGATGCAGCTCATAGAAGGCAATGCCTGCTAAGGTGCTTTGTGAATCATAAGGTTCCATAGAGCTAGCAGGAATGATTACTCGTATTGTTATTCAACTTTTCTTTCTTCCCTCCAGGCACAGCTGAAGGAATCTACTCCTGTACCAGCTTCTTCCTCTGGCAGCCACTGATTCTCTCCCGCACCCTCAAGGAGAAGAAATATGGAAGGACGTTTTAGCTTGGACGCCAGAGTGACTCTACAGGATTTAAATCCCTGTTCAATTACTCACTAGATCTGAAATGATAGAAAGTTACCTAACTTCTCTAAAACCTCAATTTCCTCTTCTCTAAAATACTTGCCTCAACAGTTATCAGGAGCATTTATTGAAACAATGCCTGTAATAATTGTTGGGGAAAGACGTGCTCACTGGGACACAGAGACTGATGATTGCAGGCAGAAAGTTTATTGGGAAGCTCTCCCAACGGAGGGGGTCTGAAAAATAGACTCAGCCTGCCCCTGGAAAGGAGGGATTTGAATTTATACAGTACATTCCTAGGCAGGGAAATGACAGTTGGTGGAAGGGTTGAGGGTTTGAGTAAGGTGCAGGGGCCAATAGGAAGCCCTAGAGGTGAAAATTTTCCCTTATATGGCTAGAGGGTAGGGGGTTAGGGAGTTATGTTTTCTTGGAATGTGAGGAGCAGGTGGTGCTTTGATCTGGAGGGAGTGAAGGTCTCTAACTCACTTTACTCCCATTTCCATGTGGTTTCTTTGTCCAACCTTTGGGGAAGTGCCGTGCTTTCAGACACGGAGGCTTAAGCCCCCCCTTAAGGGGGGGCCTTGTCCCTCCTCAATGCATGTCAAGGGGAACTGAGTCACAGCTTGTTAATTATTGCACACCTAGTGAAGGGGGAACCTCTAACAATAATATTATTATCTATAGCCAGAGTTCTTCAACAAGTTGCTACACTTGATGAGTTCTCTCTCATACTTCCTACACTGCACAGGCAGTCTCTGCACAACCCGCCCCCCCACCCCCAAATTGTCTTGCTAAGGTCACCACCGAGCCCTTTGTTGCTAAATACGATGGTGAGGTTTTTTTGTTTTGCTTTTTTTTTTTTTTGAGGTACTGGGTCGGGAGTTGAACCTAGGACCTCATATGCGGGAAGCCGGAGCTCAACGACTGAGCCATATCAGCTCCCAGTGGTGAGCTTTTGACTCAATTACACTCCATCCTTCCCTTCTGGAAGCATTCTCTTTTTGTTTTTGTTTGGATTTCCTCCCATTTTTCTGGCTGCTCCCTCTCCTCAGCAGGTGTCACCTCCTCTTTTTTGTCCTAGGCCTCATCTTCATACTTCATGCTCTCTCCAAAGAGACAGCCCTGTAGCTTTGATTACCCTCTGGTTGTTTTCACTTCCGAAATCTCCATCTCCAATCAAACTTTCTCTTGGGATTGACCCTGTGTGCGTCGATGTCCTCCAGATGCTTCTCTGGGCTGTCTCAGACACCTCCTCATCACCCCCATGAGGTCACTTCTTCCCCTGCCACGCCTGCTCATCCGCCAGGGTTCTCTCTCCCCATGAATGCAACCTCTTCCTCCCAGAACCTGGGACTCATCCTTGACTCGTTCCTCCTCCCTCCTTCCCATTATTTCTCTCCTAGACTATTGAAACTTCTTTCTCTTAGTCTCCTAACCTCCACTTTTCTCCTCTAATCTATTCTCTAAGAAGAACTGAATGATGTGACTAAAGTACAAATTCTGAAGCTCCCATTCTCCCTCCTAAAAACAGCTCCACCTTGCCTTTAAGAGGGTTCGTGCCATCTGCCACCTTGGCTCCACCCTCCGTTCTCTCCTCTCCACTGGCATCCTATGCTCCAGGCATGCTTCCTCCATTGGACCACATTCCTTCTTGCTGCTTCTGTTCTCTCTGCCCTGAATGCTTTCTTTTTCTTCCCTCCTGAAAAATGGATAACCACTCTTCATCCTGAAGGCCTCCGCCTTAACATCACTGCCATCAGTATGGTTTTCTGGAAGCCCAATTGGATTAGGAACTCTTGCCATGTGCTCTGGAATACACCACACATTCACCAACGGTTAATTGGACATCTACTAGGAGCCAAGCACTGCTGTAGATCAACAATGAAGAAGCTGATAAAGTTGCTGGCCTCACAGAGCTTATGTCATAAAGCGAGTGGTAGACCAAAAATGCAAAACAAAACAGGTAATTTCAGGTGGCGATGAGAGCTACGAAGAGAAAGAAAGTGAAGCGGTAAAGGGTGCTGGAGCAGCGAGAGTAGAGGAGAACATGGTAAGAACTGTGTTTGGAGAAGAAGGTGGTAGGGCTTAGGAGTCTGGATTTTGTTCTAAGGTGGAAATTTGCTGGAGAGTTTGGTGTAAGCAAATGACAAGATCAGATTTATATTTTTAAAATATTACTTTGCTGCCTAGAGATGAGACTGTAGGGAGCTTGTGCTGAGGCAGGGAGAACAGCTTCCAAGCACAGCCTGCCAAGGACTTGGCCCCCTTGTTCTTCAAACTCCCAAAATTTCTTCTGCCTCAGAGTCCTTGAAAAGGCTGTTCCTTCAGCCTGACCCACTCTTCCCCTCTACTTAGCTTCGTCAATGGCTATTTATCGTTCAGAGCTCAGCTCAAATGGCACTTTCTGCAAGAGAATCTTCCCCTACACACAGACAGACACACACGCCCACAGCCCTCCTATCTCCTTTGTAGCTCTTTTCACATTTGTAACTAACTGTACAACTAACTGTATAATGTCAGTTATAGCACCCAGCTCCTAAAAGACTGCCGACTCATTTGCCTGCTGATCTGTCCCTTCCTAAGCCGGGCAGGTTAAAGACCAGTCTTTTCTGGCTTCCTACCGCGTCCCCAGCGCGTAGTACAGCGCCTGGCACTGTCTTCCCGCGCTCGATGAATTTATGTCGAAGGACCGAAGAATGCATGGATTTTACAGACCTTCTTCCCACTCCACTCGCCCCTGCCCCCCAAAAAAGCAAGCGGACGGGACTTGAAGATGTTACACGCTCGTCTTCATTACTAAAATGTAATCGCCCCTACAATTAAAAATAATAATGATGATGAAAAGGTGAAGCGCAGACGCAAGGAGGGAGGCGAGAGTTAAGATCCAAACGAGGCAACAGCCTTGACGCTCACGCTCGACCCAGCCCTAGGGCAGCCCGCAAACGCGGGGTGGGCGGGGCCGGGCAAGGAGGCGGGGCCGGCGCGGAAAACACACGGCAGCCCCACCCCGCGCAGCTGCGGCAGGTGCGCAGCAGCAGGGGCCGTAGGGGCGGGGCGGGGCGGCAGGAGGACTCCGCCCCCTCGCCCTTCCGCCCGCTTCATTGGTCTTGCCGCGGACCCACCGCTTTCGCCGACCAGCCGCATCCCAGACCCGGCGCAAGCGTATTCGCAGGCCAACGCCGAGGGGCGGAGAACGCGGGCGGTGAGAAGCACGCATGCGTCGCGACCGTCACCCGCCGCCTAACCTTTGTGGGTGCGGGGAGGCTGAATTCCCTCAGGAGTCCAGCTGCGGGGAGCTGAGTGGGATTCTTGAGCTTCTTCCTCAGGGAATCTCAGGATAGGGAACGTTCGGTGCCCAGAAACTGCCCCGTGGGAACGTCTGTCTCCACCCCCTCCCACCCCATTTCGTCGTCCTGGCCGCGCCCCAACCCTTCCTGTGCCCGCGGCTGAGTTGTTATGATGATGAATTATTCAAGAAGCCTTGCAGCCTGACGCCATCTCTGGGCAGTGCCCCTCCCTCCTCCCTGGAGGGCAACATGCTGCACACAATCTGCCACTTTGGGAACTTGAGTGTTTGTTGAGGATCACCTGTGGGCCAGATCCAACGCAAAGCACAAGGAATCTGCTATTCCATGGGATGACATAGACAAACAGATGAACAAGCAAGATAATTTTTAGTGATAAGTGCTCAAAACAAAATATGGCGGTGTGATAGAATGCTTGGGGAGTGCTTCCTGAGGAGCTGGAAGTGGAACCAAAACCTGAATTACAGGAAGGCACTAGCCACAGGAGTCGGAGGCAGAGCGCTTTGTGCTTGGCAAAGAGCAGCGCCTTGTGCAAGGCCAGTCTGCTGGAGCAGAGAGTAGGCTGGGTTGCACCAGGCATCCAAGCCATGGTAAAGAGTTTGGAAATTACTCTAAATGTAGTGAGAAGTCATTAGATTAATGCAGCGCACTAATGCAACATGATTTACAGTCACTCTGCTGAGTGGAGAATGGATTGTTGGGAAGAGTGGAAATAGATAATTCAGAGGCTGGTAAGTAGCTGGCTAGGTGGTGAGAGGGGGATGAGTTCAGGATGTACTGCTAATGGATGGGATGTGTTGGGTGAGGGAAAAGGAAGCAGGATGATCCCTCAACTTGGATTGTGCAACTGGGTGAATGGTGGTGCCATTTATTGAGATGGGAACACTGGGAGAGGAACGGCGACAGGGGTGGGGGGGGAGGTAAATAAAAATAAATCTTAAAGTTAATAAAGCTCAAATACTCCATTTTAACTGCAGTTTGGAAAGAGGTTTTGGAATATTTCCACAAACCAAGTGAGAAATCCCAGTCTCCTGAGTTGGACGTATTTTCCATGTATGATTTGGAAAAGATCTCAGTTAAAGGGTTGAGAGCATATTTAAAATTAATGGACTATGAAACAAAAGCTATAAAGATGGTTTATGAAATTAACATAATTCTGGCATTGATGGGTGAGTTATATAACATGTAATTCATTAAGAGGAAGAGATAAATTTCAAATACAGTAATGAATAAGTTTTTGGATAGTTTGGTTATCCAACTAATGAAGAGGAGCCAAGCATATGAACATATTTGGAAAAGAACTGAATTTCTTTCTGATTTGGCATAAATACCAACATGGGAAAAGGTACAATAAAACCTATGTGCGGCTACAAGTGGTATATTGAGAACAAATTGGTTGATGGTTGTCAGGAACCAAAGTGAATTTAAGATAAATTTCTACAAAAGGAAACTTGAAATGCCTTGAAATCTCACTGTTCATTGATGATAGAGATTTTTCCAATTGGTATCAATCCTAACCATTTACTTGACTTTGCAAGTAATAAGTAGTCAAATTATCAATAATAATTTTTTTCCTGATCCACCATGCCGGAGGACAAATTTATTTTTATAGTCCATCTACAAAAAAATGTCATCACATACTTACTGTCATGTGCAGTGCTGTTAATAAAAACATTATGTTCTTAAAAAAAAAAAAAACAACACTGGGAGCGGAACAGGTGCTGGAGTGGGAATACTTTTTTTTTTTTTTTTTTAAATAAGGACTTCTGTTGTGGTTTTATTTACTCTGAGGTGCCCACCAGACATCCAAGTGGCGATGTTGAGTTAGGAGTTGGAGTTCACGGAGAGGCCAAGGCTGGAGTTATAAGTTAACATACAGAATGATGGTATGTAAAGCCATGTGCATTGGTGGGGCCACCTACAGAAAGAGAGAAGGTAGAAAAAAGAGGGCTGAGGAGAGAGCCCTGTAGCCCTCCCGTGTTAAGTGGTCCAGCAGAAGAGACGTAGGAGGAAAACTAGAAGAGTGTGATGTCTTCAAAGACACGAGAAGGGAAAAACTCAAGAAAAAAGATGCGTTCAATTGGGTTAAATGTTGCTTAAGAGGTCAAGTGAGATGCAGACAGGGAAATGGTCAGAGTCTGATACCATTTTGCTCACTGACAACCTTGCCAAGAGCAGTGGATGGGGAGAGGTAGGGAAGGAGCCTGGTGGGAATGGGCAAGGAGAGAATGGACGTTCAAGAAGCGGATGGGGGAAGCGGATGTGGCTCAATCGATAGGGCTCCCGTTTACCATATGGGAGGCCCTGGGTTCGATTCCTGGGGCCTCCTAGTGAAGGCAAGCCAGCCCACGCGGCGTGGTGAGCTGACGCAGCAAGACGACCCAACAAAGGGAGACAAGCAGACACAGAAAAACGCAAAAGCCAATGGACACAGCAAGCACAAGCAGCAAGGGGGGGGAGAAATAAAATCTTAAAAAAAGAAAAAGAAGAAGAAGTGGATGGATGGGGAAGAAGATGTTTTACTCTGAAAAGGAGCAGAGACAGGTGGGAGGTGGAAATAAAGGTGTCTTGAGACAGTTTTCCTAAATATGAGAAATGTTAGAACGAATTTCACTGGTGATAAGGAACAATCCAGGAGAGAACGGGGGGAGGACTGAAATTTATTGAAGGCTTACTTAGTGTGTTAAGAGCTTTACAAACATTCATCCTCACAATGTTTTATGGATCAGGCAATTGAGGTTAAATAATTTGCCCAAGGTCATGCAGCTAGAGGTGGCATAGGTGGGAGGCCACCCAGATTCTGACTCTTCATGCCTCACCATCCCCTTACACAGGCACACAGCCCCCTGTGCCTCAGCACCCAGGAATGCCTTTGCCCTGGCCACAGAGAGAAAGAGCCACTTTCATGCTGGGGCACAGGAGTGTGTACTGGTTTTTCTCCTCCAGTGCTGGAAGCGTGGGCATCTTACTCCCGCCCCCACAGCCTAAACATCCATGTGGCACAGGACAGAAGCGCTCCCGGGTTGGAAGGGGCAGAGGCAAGCAGCAGGCGCTCCCCAGAGGTAGGAGGAAAAGGGACACTTGTGGGGGTCTTGAGAGGGTTTCTTTTTGTGCTAGCCAGTGCAAGGGGGCACTGGGGGCTTCTGGTCCCAACCAGCTGGTGCCTGTGGCCCCAGCATTCATCTGGATCTGTTCAGTGTGCCAAGAAGCTCAGGTCAGAGTCCAGTCTCCCGGCTGCCCCCATTGAGGCTGAGGCTGTGGGGGCGTGTACCACGCTCCAGCCTGCGGCTAGAGAGGAGGCGCCGCAGAGAGGAGCCGGAGCTCAGGTCACCACAGCTGCGAAGGTGGAGGCCCTCTCGGCCTGGCCGGCCCCATGGGCTCCGGGGCACCTGGATTGTGACACAGGACAGAGCATCAATATGACTCAATCTGCGGCACAGGCTTTCCCTGCTATCATGGCTCCCCTAACTTTCCCATATAACCCACTCCCCATACCTCCCACACCCTCCCACATAAACATCCTTCATTAGTGTGGCAGGCTCCCCTAACTCTTACCTGCTTCTGCCCATGGCTTCCATTCCCACTGGGGTCTGGAGCCTTCCTGGACATCTGGAGGAAACGAGTGACCAGGCCCCGGCCTGGCCAGTTGCCCTTCAGGTCCCCCAAGGAGTGGGCAGGTGCAGGGCCTGAGGGCAGGGGGACCTTCTGGAAGGTGGGCACAGGGCGCCGTTTCTCAGCGGAGCGGGCACGTAGCAATTTGGGGGAAGGGCAGCGGGCAAGGCGGAAGAGGCAGGCTTCAGAGCACAGCCCTGCAGAGAGTAAGTGAGCAAGTAGGTGGAATGGGGGGCGGAGAAGGCCAGCTGTCACTGACCTTCGCCCCCGGGGCACCAGTCATACACCTGACCTGTATCTGCAGAGGAAACAGAAGCAGCTTCTTCCTCAAGCACTTTGGTATAAAGGTCCCTGAAGTCAGCTGGAGAGCAGAGAAAGAGACAGGGCCTGAGCGGGGGCCTCTGTAGACTTGCTTGCCCATCCCACCACCCTCCTGTGAGAATTCAAGCCCAGAGTTGCTCCCACACCCCACCCCTAAGAGGCCTCCATCTCTGTCCACGTCTGCCAGCAGCTAGATGGCGTAGTCCACAAAGGTGGGGACTAAGTGGGCATAGTTCGCTGCTGCAGCCTCCCAGGGACCTGGCACGTGCAGCAATGATGAGCACTTTCTCCGCCAGTGGTCAGCATTTTACTTGTGTTCTCTCACTTGCCAGTTACTCGGTCGTACTTGTGATGTACGCACTATTACTATGCCTAATTTACAGATGAGGCACCGAGGCTCGGAGAGGTTAGATAACATGCCAAAGCTGGGAGCTGTGGCACCGGCTTCCAAAACACAAATGCTCTTGTTGCAGGAGTGAACTCACCCTTTCTTGCTCCTCAGGGAACTCAACAGTGGCCCCAACCCTGGTGGGCATCACCAGCCCTCCACCTCCCAGCGCCCACCCTCTCCTGAGCCCGCAAGAGGCAGGGGACAGCCTCACCAGTGTCGCTGGAGGTGGTGAGGCCCGGGTCGCTGTGGGACCGTGGCAGCAGCAGCGGTGGGGGGGGAGCCGGGCGAGGAGGCCGGTGCCCGGGGGGGGTGAGGGAACCTGAGCTATCGCTGAAGCGCCGAGTGGGGGCTCGGGCGGGAGGGGCTGCAGCCGGCCGGCTGCCTCCCCGGGGCACCCGCCGCCTCAGCTCGGGGAAGCAGGGTCCCACCCAGGGCGGCCAGCCCTCCAGCCGGTGGCAGCTGCGCGCGGCCGTGGGGTCACCCAGGGGAGGTGGGGCCTCAGGGGCAGAGCAGGAGTAGGAGCGGGCAGCCCTCGGGGGCCGCCGGGGCAGGGGGCTGTCCTCAAAGGGGCCCCGCAGGCCGCAGTCCAGGCTGAGGCAGTAGCCGGCGCGGCTGCGCTGGATAGAGCGGAAGAGCACGTAGTCAACGGAGCGCACGGAGCCCTGCAGCTCCAGCAGGCACGAGTCCTCCGACGGGCTGGAGCCCCCGGGGAGGTCGCCGATGGCCGACAGCACCAGAGACCCACTGTCCATGGACACTGTGGGCAGCGGGAGGAGCTGAGTAGCACCGGACTGGCCTGGCCCAGGCACTTCCTCCTCTCCCAGGCCCAGCCTTCCGGGGCCACTCTGTTTCCAGCTTTCTCTCGGAGAAGACAGGTAAGTCCAGGGTTCCAGGAAGCCACAGCCCAGGCCTCGCTTGTTCCTAAATCACCAACTCAGCCTTGTCTCCCTCTCCTCTCACAGCCTCTCCCCACCCAAGTCCCACTACACCCAGCAGCCCTTGTTCAGTCATCCCCACTCCCTGCTCACCATCTACAATGGAAGCCACTCGCTCACAGATGCAGGAGCCATCGTGAAGCTGAGGATCAAACAGAGTGGCCTGCAGAAGACACAAAAGGGTCAAGGGCCCAGCCCTACGTAGTGATGCGGCCACCCCCACGTGCTGGACAGCTCTGGAGACCTAGACTCAGTCCACCTTTGTCACTTTGTGTCAGTCACTTGATTTAATGTGGACCTCAGTTTCCACATTTGTAAAGTAGAAATTATAGTTCCTACCCTACCCTCCTCTCCAGGCCCTAGGGAAGATCAAATATAACAGTGGATGTGCTAGCACTATAAAGATGACCAGAACTATTAGTATCTTTATTCACCCCTGAAGCTCACTCAGCTTTTCAGTCTCCATCCCCAGCTCCCCAAACTGTACCAAGCTCTGCTCTCACCTGGCTGTCTCCTCGGAGCCCCATGACGGCCTCATAAGAAGGAGGGCAATCAGTCGGGTACAAGGGCACCGGGCTGTCCATGGAGCCATTGTAGGTGATGCTGGCAGGATGAGGGAGAAGGTCAAGGCCTGGAAAAGAACTCCTACTCCACAAAGATCCCTCTCCATCAAATCCAGCCCCAGGCTCAACCTCAAACTCCTCTCCCCTTAGTAACCCCAGCAGGATCCTGCCAGATCTCTCACCTCTGCGCATCTGTTTCCGAGCTGCAGGTGTACTCTGGTGGATAGTAGGGCGGTGGTGGCACTGGCGGTACAAATTCCTCCAAATCCAGCATGGTGTGTAGGAGTGGGGCTGGGGGCGAGGATGCACAGCCCAGAGGCCCCAGGGGGCCAGAGACTGAGTGGTCAGGGGCCAGCTGCTGGGGAGCAAGCAGGTCAGAAAGCCTGGTTTCTGGGAACATAGCTCTTCTCAACTTTTTTTTCTCTGGCCCGGGCCCCTCCAAGAAGGTCCTCCAGCTTGGGCCCCTCCCTTACCTAGAACCAGCTCCTCTTCTAATCCTGCCCCTACCCTGGACTTCCAGCTCTGGCCTAACCACCCAGACACCCCTTCCCGTTGCCCCACCCCCATCCAGAATTGCTATCTTCTCTTCCTTGGTTTCCACCACAACACTCACCCTTTATCCTGCCCCAAGGCCTCTTTGACCTCACCCCAACCAGAAGTGCCCAACCAGAGTCCTATTCTCTAAAGCTCCCTCTCTTGGCCCCAGACGACATCAGGTACTTCGTTCCTTTCCCCATCATCCCCCTTCTCATCCTCCCTCAGACATACCAACTAGGTGACCCACAGCCCCTGGTGCTCAGAGGTCAGCGCTACTGCCACCTGCCCCCCCAGGCCTGGTCCCAGGCCTCACTCCCAATACCTGCGGGGCCTTGACCCTGGCCCCAGCACCCTACTCACTGTGTGCACGAGGTCTAGGGAGAAGATTTGGATGCAGCAGACAATAGCGGAGAGAGTACAGATTATGGCGGCACAGATGGTGAGCCCACAGACGCTGAAAAGCAGGTTCTAGGCAAGGGAAGATAAAGGAGGAGGAGACTGAGAGGGGCCTGAGGAGAGGGAAATCCCACACGTTCTGGACCTGTGAGGACCCCAGGAGGGGACCCAGAGTTAAGAACTGGGACTGGGAAGGCAAGGATGGGAACCGAGAGGATGGGGGAGGGGATGGTGAAAGTGGGGGCTGCATGCTCACCTTGAGAGCCCCTCGGGCTTCATCACAGGTGGAGTTAGGGGCAACTTTCAGTTCCTGCCCTGACTCTGGACAGGGCCGGAGCAGGGGACCGGAGGGGCAGCACACGCAGACTCTTCCTTCCTGAGTGGGCATGGGAAGGGTGAGGCAGCCTGACAGGACAAGCCCAGGGGTAAACACATCTCCTTCCCCACCCAGGTCTTTCCAGCTCTTCCTCCTCAAATCTCACCAAGGAGCAATCTCGGAAGTCTCGGGCCAGCTGGGCGTTCTTACAGGAGAGAACAGAGCCAGCCATGCTGAGCATGACACAGAGCACCGAAAGCAGAGAGAAGAAGGAGATCTGAGGGAAAGAGAGTTCAGTTCAGGCTGGGCCCTCTCCAGTGCCCAGTTTTGTTTCCCAAGGGTCTCTCTACTACGAATGAAACCACCTTCCTTGACGGATTCTTTGTGCCCAGCTGGCCAATTCCCTCCTCGAGGGCATTAGTGAGCAGCCCCTCAGGTGCTGGGCACCTGCCTCCCAGTGGGACTGGACCCTGGCACCTACCACTAGAGTGAATGGCCGCTTCCAGGACACGATGCCAACCACCCCGGAGAACGCCAGCTGGGGACAGAGTGGGTACAGGCTTAGCCTGGCAGGGGAGGCCCCTGGGTGAGCCCCTCACCACAGGCTACACCCAGCCCTGTAAGGAGGGAGAGGGCCAGGAGCAGGAGGAGAGGCAAAGATCTGGACTTGGAGCTGGTAGGTGGGGCCCAAGGAGCCTCCCCGACCCATTGACAGTGTACCCAACTCACCGAGAACCCAGCCCAAGATGGGCAGGACCTTTTGACGCTCTCGGTGGTGGTGACGGAGGAAGCCACCATGCTGAAGGTGACGACCAGGATGCCCAGGAGCACCTGAGCCAGTCCCAGCAGGAGCAGGGCCTGCAGCCAAGGCCGGTGGAGGCGGAGATGGGTAAGACCCCGAGTGCTTGGCCGGCTGGTCAGCGAGCGGCTGGAGTCACTAGGCGAGGGCATCATGCTCGCTGCCCGGTTGTCTGCACCTCCCTCGCTCCGCACCCCCTGGCGCTTGGGAGCATCTCAGAGGAACCCACGGCCCCGACCTCCCTCCTATCCACTCCTCTCGCTCTAGAGCCCACCCCCTGGCTGGGTCCCCTGGGGCATGGCCCAGGGACGCCAGCTGGGGGGGTGCCCAGGGGAGGAGCGTCACGGAGGGGCCGCGGGCTGACCCCTCCCCACCACGGGCACTGGGCGGGCACCGTGCCCGGGGCGGCGAGGAGGACGCGAGGGCACCAGCTCATCGCATCTCCCTAGGAAGCGGGGGTGCCGAGAAAGGCCCGTCCGGGAGTGAGGGGAGGGCGGCGGTCCGGAGCCCGGGGAAGGGTGGGGAGGGCAAAAGCGAGAAAGGGGAAGGATCCAGAGAAGAGGGGAGGGGTCGGCGCCTCGGCTGATAGTAGGGGCGCGGTCGCTGTGCCCTCGGGGTGTCTAGTGAGATCCGGGCCGCCCGGTGGGGAGAGGCCGAGGCGCTGCGGTCTCCCGGGTCGCCTGCCCCGCTCCCCTCCCCACCCCACCCCGCTCTGCTC
Organism: Tolypeutes matacus; assembly: GCA_026826555.1. Classification (NCBI taxonomy): domain Eukaryota; kingdom Metazoa; phylum Chordata; class Mammalia; order Cingulata; family Chlamyphoridae; genus Tolypeutes; species Tolypeutes matacus. The sequence goes on from JAKSZT010054308.1 coordinate 3,007,469, forward strand.
CCCCAGCTCGGGCTGCAGCAGGTCCAGACCTGGAGGCGGGGGATGGGGGATGGAGCGGGAGGAGGGGCGTGGCGGCGCGGTGCACCCCGGGAGTTGTAGTCTGGCGAGAGCCCGTGGGAGGGAGGGGGAGGGCGGAAGGGGCGAGGCGGGCAGGCAGGGTCTGCCAGTCGCCGAGCGCTCCAGCTCGCTTCTCTCCCTCGACCCAGGCCAAGGCTGCGGAGGCCCGCCTCCGGCGCCCACTTGAGCCCCACTCGGCCTCGCAGGCCCCCGGGTCCGCGACATTCCCGCCAGAGGCGGCCGCTCTTCCCCGCGTTCTTAGTGGAGCGAGGCGGGGAGCAGCGCTCCCTGGCGCATCCGCGTTTCCACGCCACTTCCCTTCCTCTTCCCGTGCCAGCCACCACGGCGCTACCGCGCCGCCCCCCAGGGCTCTCGGTTTACACCAAAGCCCACGGCCGACCTTCCCTCGAGAGCTAACATTCTGCTTCCCTCCAGTTCCCTCCACATGCTTTCTCTTCCATAAAACCCAATTCCTAGCAAAACTCATGAAATGGGGACTTGAGTTCCAGTTCCACTTTTTATTTAAATAACCGAAGCAACAGCCTTGGCACAGCAGAGGGATGCTGGGCTGGGGTGGTGTGAGGGGTGGCAGCAGTGTGGCCCGAGTGGGGTTGGGTGGTGAGCAGGGACCCTCACAGTGGGCTGGCGGCACCCGAGTCAGGCTCAGAAGTCATGGCCATGGGATTGGGGGCACTAGAGAGGACACATCAAGTACTGATGCCCCTCCAAGTCCCAGAGACCCCAGGAATTGGGAGGGGGGGCTAAGTTGGCTCCCTCAAGTGGTGGAGCCAGGGCATCCCAGTCGGATTCATGGGCCCCGGAAGGCATTTTCAGCAGCCCCAGCGGCTGCATTGGCAGCTGCGGTTCGCACTGCAGGGTTGGAGAAGACGCCAGCAGCAAACTCCTGTTGGGCCTTTTGAAAGCTGGCACCTGTGCGGCGGTATAGGGAGTGGATCTGCAAGTAGAGACCAGACATTACAGCATGTTTCAGGCACTGGTACCCCATCCCTGCCTACCAATCTCACCACCAGTCACCAGCCTGCTCTAGTTTTTCCTTTTCGGCTCTAACCTTCCCTCCCAACACCAACCCACACCCACACATGCACCCCAGATATCCATTAGCTGAGAACTGGCCCATCAGCCTGGCCCTCCCCAGTTCCTCCTGAATGTTCCACTCAGGCCCCGAGGGACCCATGATCTCACCCTCCTGGCCCCACCTTCCACGCAGCCCCTCACCTGCTTTAGCATCACAATTCCCAGCACAGCGATGCCAGTGAAGAGCAGGGCAACCAGCAGCATGAGCACAGCTACAGCTGTGTTGACCTTTAGCGCCACCAGAGCTGAGATCCAGCCACTGTAAGGAGGGAAAAGCATGTAGCAGCCAAGAGCTGGGTCTCCGTCCTCCCAGATTCTCCTCTGGTTACCATCGCAAACATGCCCCATTCCCACCCATCCCATCAGTAGTGGCCACCAGGACTAGCTCCTCTGTCAGTCTGGCAGCATTCCACGCACTACAATCCCAACTGTATCTGCTCTCTTCATAGTTTAATCACAGCTTCCAGACTATTAGCTCCTAACTCTCTCTAGTTGAGGATTCTCCCTTCCCTCTTCAACCATGGTTATGTATCCCTCCTCCAGGGAGCCTTCTCAGATTGACCACATGCAGCCTTCTTCCACTCCATTTATGCCTGTGTGGAGTTCTCTCTGGGCTCTATCTTGGAAGAAAGGTCTTGTCTCTCCTATTAAACTAGTATCTCCTAAGGATAAAAATCACATTTTTTTCTGAGTAACTTCCCCAGTACTCAGTGCAGGTTTGGTCTAGAACAGCGAGAGGCAGAAGTGAGAGTAGATGACATTCTTACAGACCTGAATCCCCAACCAGGGATGCCAATGGCCTGAAGCACAAAAAGCACATCCTGGACGAAGAAAACGAAGAAGAAAACGAAGAAGTTGAATGAACTGTCACTCCTGCAAGGACAGAAAAATGGGGAAGGTGGGAGAAGAATTAGGGCTGGAGGGGCAGATGTGGGGCCCATCCCAGGTTCCCCATCCACCCACCCTATGCCTTGCTTACCGGAAGGCCTTGTACATGGGACGGTACCAGCAAACAAAGGAGCAGGGAGTGAAAAGGAGAATCCAAAGGATGGAAAGCCCAAAGCCCGAGCCGTTGCTGGTTTCTACACAGAAACTGGCCAGGCAGGCGAGGAAGTTCAGGAAAAGAGCCAGAGTGCTGCCTAGGGGACAGAAGGACAGGATGATGGGTCCTTCTGGACTGCAATAAAGGCTTCTTCCCATGCACACTCCCTACAACCCTCACCCCATGTGGCAGAGTAAGAAAAGGAAGGTCGCCCCTGCCTTCACAGAATCATCAATGTAACAGGGGAAACAGAACAAACAAACCTCAATCCCATGTGCTCCCCCTTGCAAAGACATTTAAAAGATTCAGAATACATTTATACATGAGGACAAAAAGAAGGGGGAGAGGAAGCCAAAGCATATATTTGCTGGCAGGCTAGAAAAATAAACACTAGATACAATAAAAGGATTAATCCATGAACATTCCTAGAGAAGTTGGCCTTAAACTCAGATGTTGAGGAGGAGTGAATGTCTAGTTCCAGGCAAGTGGGTTACAAAGCAGGAAATGTGAAGTTACCATCCATACTCTTCGTCCAAAAAAGCTTTTCATTACTCACACATCCAGAGGTAGTACATGGTAGATACTGTTTTCTGAAATTCTTGGGGGATCTCCATGGAGATGTCCTGGAAAAAGCAGGGCTGGACAGGGAAAAAAGAAGGTAGCGGGGGCCAATTGTTCTGTCGAGCTGTAAGGCACAAAGACAGCAGGAGGAAACCAGAAGTAAGGCAGAGACAAACAAGGGGATCATGCCCCCTGCCCTTTATCCCCTCTCTTCTAGCTTGGATTCAGGGTCCAAGAAGACAAGGGAGAGTGACAAAAATAATATTAACAGTCAACATTTATTGTTATTTACAAATACTAAGCACTGTAGTGAGTAAATTGCTTATATGACCTTGTTTAATTCTTACAATGATCCTATCAAACAAGCACAAATATTATTCTCATTTTACAATAAGGAAACTGAGGCAACGAGGGATTAAATAACTTGATCTTATGGTTAGTAAGCCCAAACTCAAATTCAGCAGTCTGGCTCCAGAGGTCCTTTTTGTGCTTATTCCAAAAGGCCAGGTCCCCACCCCTCTGCCTCATTCACCCCACCCTACCAAGGATCCACTTACTCGCTGTGCCCCCTAGGGCAGCATGCTGTAGCTCTCGCTCTCTCCGGTCCAACTCCTCTGCCTTCCGGTTTAGCTCCTCTTGCTTCTTTAGCAGCTCAGCTGTTGCTGCTGCAGCTGAGGCCTGCCCAGTATGAGGAGAGGAAGTTTTACCTCCTGGACCCCAGGACTGGCCCCCTTCTCCAGCCTCCACCTGCACAACTCCTTTACCTGGGTGCTGTAGGAGCCGTAATTCTTGGGTTCTGAGGGGCTGAGCTTTCGCGAGGGCTGCAAGGAGGGAGCCGAGGGTGGCGGCAATGGGGCAGGGGCAGAAGGCTCATAGGCTGGCGGTGGCTGTTGAGTTTAGAAAAGATCTTAGGGGGAAGCGGCTGTGGCTCGATCAGTAGGGCTCCCGTTTACCATATGGGAGGCCCCGGGTTCAGTTCCCGGGGCCTCCTGGTGAAGGCAAGCCCGCCCGCACGGCGTGGTTAGCTGACCCAGCGAGCACAAGCAGCAAGGGGGAGATAAATGAATAAATAAATAAGAATCTTTAAATAAAAAAAAAAAAAAAAAAAAGGAAAGAAAAGATCTTAGGGACCACCTAGTCCCCCATAACACAGGACTCTAAAATCTGTTTATATGCCTTTAAACTCATTACCTAAGGCAGCACCCCCTTCCCCAGTTGGTAGGGTATTAGTTCTTGTGTTTGATTTGTCAGAGAATTCTCTGAAGACTTGATGTGGTTCATGTCACTCTTCACATCCATATCCTTAGCAAGGACTCCAAGTGCTCATGTATCATGCCTACACCTCTATACTGTCTCAAACTCCTCACCATTCTCCATTCTACTAGGACAAACAGGTCTATTGATCCTCATTCCCTGCTTTTTAACTGTACACCTAATCACAATCTGTTTTCTCAACTCCAGCCAGCTCCACCTTTTCTTTTTCTCCAAGGAAGCCTTCCCAGACAGAAGCCTTGGTTCAGACTCCAAGTCCTCTTTCGACTTTTCTGTAGAGCTCAAACCAGATGAGTTGGTGGCTGATGTTTTCTACAAGGATTTAGCATCCCATGGCAGAATGGTTTCTCAGGGAGGTAAGACCACAAAGCTTCTTCCTTTGCATGCAAACAGGGCCCCTGGTCCCAGACAGATTGGGCGTAGTGGTATTCCCTCCCCTTCCTTGCCCTCCCATGCGCTCCAGAAGCTCACCTCCCGGGTCTCAAAAGGGTTGTAGACGTCAAGCGTGGCATACTGAGGACTGGGTCGGTGCTGGATCACAGCTGGGTCCTGTGGGTAGGAACCTGGGGCTCAGCTGGTGTCTTCTGGGGAATTCCCGGGGACCTCTCCTAAAATGTCTGTGGCTCAGGGGCTGCACCTTATGGGCCAGGCTGTTTGCCCCAAAATCCGTCACCCCACACTGCCAGTACCGGCTCCTTGCAGTCACAGGGCCCGCCCCCCCAGGGTGCTCACAGATCTGGAATCACCATCACGTGGCGGACCTTTCCAGGATCAAATGACGTGAATGGGAATACAAATTGGCCCGACCCTCCAAAACCGAGAAGTCACCCAGTTGCCCAAAAGACGCCGCCGCAAGTCACCTGAAAGGGGTTATCAAGCTCGTTGGACTCGGCGAACGGGTTTCCGCCGTCTCTACTCTGAGCCATGTCTGCAACTACGGCCTCGGCCGCCCCCAGCCCTACACGCCCCTGCCCGCGGCAGTAGCGGCCGCGGTGGCTCTTGGCGCTCCCTCCGCTCCTCTCGGTCCGCCCCGCTTCTCTGTACACAGATTGGTCGTCGCGACCGGAAGGGTCGCAAGAATCCCCGCAGCAGCGGCGGGCTGCGCCTGCGCCCTGGCCTAAAGAAAAGACGAGGCGCTCCACGTGACACAGCTAATACCCACCTGCAGCCAAGTACCGCCTCTTTTCCACGTGACCTCGCCCCACTAACGAACTACACCTCCCAGTAGGCCTCGCGTCAGAATCCCCGCCCTTCCTGCTGTCTCGAGACGTACGATGGGAGTCTAGGACCTGCCGCGATAGGTTCTTCAGAGCCGGGTGAAGCAGGCTTTCTACCTGTTTCTAGCAATAACCCCGTGCCCAGCTTAATGGCTAGAGCTGCTGCACCTCTTCCCAACCCTCACTATTCCAGACCAGAGAAGTGCCACCTTTTAAAACCCGTTTTCCTTCAACCCTGAAGGAATGTGACCTCCCGTCATTACCCACCTCTTGCCCACAATTTAGAGAGAGAAACTGGTGGCTGGGCTCTGATTAATTTAGAAAAGCAAGATGGATTCTCTCTTCATACCCAAACTCAGAAATGCTGCCTATCTCGTCCCTCCACCCCAACATTCCCAAACCTCAAAGTCCAGGGATGGGGGTCAGATGAAGCACGTCATTTTATTTCACAAAGACTGTACAAAATTCCTTATAAAACATGGGGTAGATACCACCTGGTTACCTCTTTCTGCCCCCATTCAACTCCATGTGAGGGAGCAGGTGAGGGCGGGAAAAATGTGGGATGGAATGGCATTATGTACAAGGCGGGATGAAGTAGTAAGTACAGGTTCTGTCATATTTACACTATTTCACATATTCACAGGTGTATAGGAGCCAGGAGGAAGGAGTGCACTCCAGCTGTTTTCTTGTATAAAAAAGCACCAGTGTCCTAGACTGGACACCCACTGCTCAAAGAGATGCAGGGGGGCCCAGGGCCTGATCGTCACCGACTGATATCCCGACTGGAGTCCCACAACTTGGTGTTGGGCGGCTCAGCCCGAAGGCGGGCGAAGAAAGAATGCTGAAGGGCCTCACCCAAGGTCAGCCGTTTAGCTGGTTCATACTCTAGCATGCTTTCAATCAGATCGAAGAGCTGGTGGTGTTCCTCTGCCTCTGAGGTCAGATACCGCTGGTGGTGGAGGGCAGGAAAAAGGTGAGGCAGGATGCCTTACAAACCCTGCATTCTTCTCAAGTCCCTAGCTTTCAATCTTGGAAAACCAAAGTTCTGCTTGTAACCACTTTGAAAGCTTCCTTATGACGACCACACCGTGATCAATGTTTCTGATATTATAGCTCAACCTACCTTCCCACTAGCACAATTTTACTCCTTCACACACTTTGAAAGTTCTACTTGTATATCCTTGTCAACTTCATGAATCTTCTTTAGCTCATTAAAATGTAAGCTCTTCAAAGGTAGTTTATTTTCTGTCTCACCTAAAGAATCCAGGACGTTGCTTTCATCTCTGGTTGGCTCGAGTAAGACACGGCTGTCTAACCTTCTTCCCACCAAAAAACCGCTCCCTCTTATCGCTCTATTGACCAAAGATGTCTTCTTTCAGTTTTCCTCCCCTTCTTTCCTAACCTTCTCCTTATGGAAACCACCCTAAGGAAGGGACCTCTGGGTGGTGGGCATTATTTATTCCCAGCCCTGCTCACCCGCAGTGGTTTGCAGTTCTCTCGAACATAGCGCCCAGCTGATGTGTTCTCATCCCAATCCAGGCGACCCCGGTAAAAATACTTCTGCTTCCTAAAGGTGAAAGGGAGGTTGAGGAATCAGGAGGTTCCTCTTGTTATGAAACAATTATTTTTACCATCAAAGAAAAATGCAAATGATGTGAAATAGACCAATTCTGTAAAGAGAAAAGGGAAAGAGATAAGCCCCTCCCACTCAAGGTTCACCTTGTCTTTCGGATCATCCGGGAAGGGATAGGACCCAAGATCCTTTCCATCATGGCTAGATGTTCTCTGTTGTCATGGGTCTAGGAAACAAAGACAGAAGTTGGCGTGGGATTGGTAACGAGGAAAGGGGAAACTGAGGACTAGCTGCCAAGATGGCTAACGTGGAGGTGGGAGCAGGCAGGTTCTCAGCAGACAACAAGGAAATCAGGTAGAAGACTATCAGGTGGTTATGAAAACACCACACTACTTACCTGGAAAAGGGTGAAGCCAACATAGTACTCGAAGATGATGCAGCCTATACTCCACACGTCACAAGGCTGTGACCAACCCAGCTCTGAGTGGGAACCAGGGGAGGGTAAAAGGTGTTAGGAGGCTGCAGGGGACCCCACCCTCACCAACTCACTCTCTCACACAATCCAACAGCCTTGCCCTCCCTTACCGAGGATGACCTCTGGCGCTCGGTAATGGCGAGTGGAGACAATAGTGCTATGGTGCTCATGGTCAAAGGTGGCACTACCAAAATCTACCACCCGCACAGCTGTGCTCTTCACACTGCGCTCATCCCGCTTCTAGGTGCAAAGCAGAAAGAGAAGAATGGGCATCTCAGTCCTAGATGCCACCACTAATCTTTAAAGTGCTTCTGAGCTTTCAAACATAGCAACCTTGGCCTCCTGCCTGTTCTCACACATCCAGGACAATCTCCTGTTTTACAGCCCTGCCCCCCATATCCAGGAGAGTTTATAAGAAGTGGGGGAGGAATCATTAAGAAAGGATTACAGAATAGCATGCAAGTCTATGTGTATCTAAAGACTATCCAGTGACCAGTGTGTGTATGTGTATGTGTCTGTGTTTATGTGTATATATATCAAAGGGGTCAAGGGAAGGAGAGAGCTCCCTTAGCAGTAAACTCCATTATTTTCAGTTAGCCAAGGGAGCTGAGCTTTCCCAGCTTACAGAAATATACATCTAGAAAAAAGAAGGAAGTCCAAACCAACAACCTTAAAAACATTTTCACTCTATTGGAAAGATATCTGGTGTCCTTTTCCCAAGTTTTCTTCCAATTTAATTTAAGCCCTCTTAAAATTTCTCCTTTTCAAGCTATTCGAGTATGCTGGTTTTACCAAGTAAAAGACAGACAGGGAGGAAATGTGGGAGAAAGAAGTCAAAGTGGGACAGAAAGGTAAAGTGGCATAGCTGCCTTCTTCCACTGGCCAAGCGGTAGTCCCTGTCCATCTTACCTTCTCTAGGTTGTAGGTGAGTTCATAGTCTGAATTCACAAACAGGATATTTTCAGGTTTGAGGTCCGTATGTGTCAGCTTGTTATCATGGAGGACTGCAGGGGAGAAGGCCAGGTCAGGCTCGGTCTAGGTGGCCAGGGTAACTGGCACCAGGTGGCCCCAGGCTTGGTCACCCCGATCAAAGCTAGTGAGGAGACAGGTCCAGAACCACTGAGGCTGTTTTCTGGTCTACAGCCAAATGAAATGCCTGGTCTAATAAGCCCTACTCTTAATAATGGAAGAAATATATGCAATTCTCAACTGATGTAAAAACAAAAACAAAAACCAGATAATTTGCTATGGGTTGTATTTCTGTATTGCCTTTACCAACATTCTGTGGATTCAATTCTGTGAAGCTCTATTATTGTGAAGACTTAAGAGGAACGGTGTACTGGTCTGGATTCCTCACCTGGCCCCTTGGCTCAACTACTCCCTGTTCCCATCTACTTTCCTGGAAATGGAGAGAACATCTCATCTCAGACGAATATAAACTTCTAGTCTGAGCAGAGAGTTTAGTTTATGCCTTGGTGTTTGCTGTTTGACTTACACTTCCCCAAGCAAGGGGAAAGGGGAGAAAAAGAAGAAAAGTTAAGTGCTTTGGTTTCAAAGGCTTTTTCTTCAACTCCTGCTAGGCTGAGTGTGGAGTAAGAGCAATCAATGACGGTGAAGACATCAGTCAGAGTTAAGTCAGAAGAGGTGATGCCAACATGACAGTGTATAAAGGAACTGAAGATAATCAAGAGTTGTTGGGAAGCGGCTGTGGCTCAATCAGTGGGGCTCCCGTTTGCCATATGGGAGGCCCCGGGTTTGGTTCCCGGGGCCTCCTGGTGAAGGCGGGCCCGCCCGCACGGCGTGGTTGGCTGACCCGGTGAGCATAGGCAGCAAGGGGGGGATAAATGAATAAATAAATAAAATCTTTAAAAAAATAAAAATAAAATAAAATAAAATAAAAAAAAGAGTTGTTGTTTAGGGGCTTCACTAGTGCACAACTGAGACAGAAGAGGTCCAATGGAGGGAAGGGCTGCCCCAGAGTCCACCTCGGCCTGCCCCACTCACACTTGACAGCCTGGCACAGCTGGAAGGCCATGTGGCGCACTTGGTGGATAGGGTAGGGCAGGTAGTTGTTGTCTTTGAGGAAATCAAAGGTGCTAAGGCCCAGGAGCTCAAAGGAGATACACATGTGGCCATGGTAGTCAAACCAGTCAAACATCTGGACACAGAGGCTGGGAAGAGAGATGGGAAGAAGAGGGATGTTTGATGAGCTCCCATCTGCCCACCATCCTTCCAACAAGGAGGAATGACAAAGCTGTATATTCCACATACTTGTGTAAAAACATGCTAGCTAGCATTACCAACAAAATTCAATACAGCTAGGGAATGGTCTTTCCAGCCAAGTTTCAAACCATTTTCCTGCGACCTTTTAAACTATTCCATAAATTCTATTTGCTGGTGAGCTGTTTAGTGCCAGGGGCTCCAAATAGTGTGGACCCTGAATTTTCAAGCTGTCACTTATAAACCTCAACCCCAGCCCCCACTTCTGAAATTCACTGTCAGCCACAACTGAGTCCACGTTTATATAGCTATTGCCTTCTTCCATCTTTGCTCAACACTTTATTTTTGGCCTATGAATGTGTATGAACAGAAATGTTACTATAATCTGTGGCCTCGTCGGCATAGTTCTTGGTATAAAACATAATTCATTTTTTGATGAAAATGTTCATGGTCAGTCCCAGGGCCATGTTCAAGACACAGCTCTACAGAGGCCATACTGAAATGGGGCCAAATTGCAGAGAAGAGAGTGATCTAACTGCCTCAGAGAGAAGGGGAATGAATTAGAGACCTTCCTGCCCTGATGTTCTATTATGCTACAATGATGAACGGATGAGAAGGTCTAGGATTTCCCTGCCTGCCTAATCCAAGACTGGGAATCTCTCTTGTGTAGGGGTGGAACCTCTCAGATTCCCCTTAAACTTCTCTGCTTGCTTACTTCTTGTTGTCAGGGTCCTTCTCGTTGATTTTCTCCAGCACATTGATTTCAAGTCTAGCGGCTTCCTTGTATTTCTCCACATTCTTAATGATCTTCAGGGCAACTCGAGCCCCACCCCTGTAGGTTGGCCGGAGAGACTTTTGCTGGGTTCTCAAGAACACCTCCAAATTGAATGGGGCTGTCTGGAGACTGCCTTTGGCTAATCAGCAAAAAAGCCTGAGACAACCCCATCTCTTTACATCTAGAAGGTCTGGAGTCAGGAGGGGGCTGACAGTTACCTGCGATGGTCGACACATTGTACAACTCGGCCAAAGGTCCCCTCTCCCAAGGTGCTTACAATTTCATCTGAAATGAAAGAGAGGAGGGTCGGGGAGAGGGAGGGAGAGAAGGTGGGGAATGAGCTGAGTTGAAAGAAAAAAGCGTATAGCAACCTGGGGTGAGGAGATGAAGGAAGGGGGAACAGATACAGATGGTCACAGGGGAAGAAAACCCCTGAGTGATTCCCACCACCTTTAACCCAGGGGCCATGAGAGCTGGGAGTGGACAGCAGAGGTCAATTCTCAACAGCAACTCAAACCACCCAGATAAACAACACCACTGAGAAAAGGCAAAAGAGGCTGTGACTTAGGTTGGCTTGGGACGTTAGGATGGCTATGGGACCATTACAGGCTATAGGATTGTTACGATTTGGCTTGTACATCGCTCTTGTAGCCAGTCCCCGACGTGGTAGATGAGGTGGCCCTCAGCGTCGTCCTCTACACTCTTGGCTCTCCGGCTGCTGTGCTGCTGTCGGGGGGCGGGGGGGGTCGGAGCAAGCCAGGTGTCGGAGCGGGGGCCGGAGGGAGGCGGGGTGGGTGGTGGAGGGGTCACCGGTCACAGGCGCCCAGCCAGGGGGGACAGACGATGATGGGGGACAGTGGAAGGGAACACGTCAGATGCAGTAAGACGGATCGGGGTGAGAAGAGAGAGCGGCGCACAATCCCAAGTCCCCAAACCCAAAACAGGAACAGGGAGAGAGGCATGGGCAGAGCAGAGAAGTGGTGTCGTTGCCAATGTCACCCACAACCCCATGCTCTACACAATCCCCTTTCAGGTGGGCAAAGATCTCCCCTTGCCCCCACCCAAGCCCGCCTTCCAAGGGGGCCACAGAGCCCAGGGCTTGGGGGAGAAAGGCACTTCACGAGCAAGGTCTCTGACAGAGAGTGGAGACTTCTGGAGCAGAGGAGCTGCTCCCAAACAGAATAAGCCCAGCATGCCAGGGAGGGCACTGGGGGTCACAAATGCTCCGTGCCCATCCATCTCCAAAGTAGATTCCAGGGCCCTCCAAGAACTGGAGCAATTCCAAAAGAGATGAGAGGCTCAGTGCCCACCTCACTTTTCATGCCCCAATGCTCTGCTGAGAACAAGCATACATCTCACTTACCAGGGTCCTAGAGGGCCTGAAGAAGAGTGGGGAGAGGAAGGGCCTGTGCAGGGCACTCACCGAAGATGAGCGGCTGAATGTCCGGCTGCGCCGCCTCCGACGCCGATGTTTCCTACGGCTGCTGCGTTGGCTGCGGTAACTACTGTTCTCCCGATGGTATTCATAGGAATGCCGATAGTCTGTGTCATAGTAGGCCTCTCCCCGATCCCGGCTGTAGTCGTTGCGCCTGTAGCTGCCACAGTATCGCCGGTCATATGGCCTCCGGTCAGATGAACGATCATCATAGCTGCTATGGGACAACAAAGAAAACCCATCAGGTGCATCTTTTCAGGCCACATTCCCTACCATGCCATGTGAAAAGGTCCTCCCTGAGTGGAGACAAAAAGTAATGCTAGGGGGGCGGATGTGGCTCAAATGGTTGGGCATCCGTCTCCCATATGGTGGGACCTGGGTTCGATCCCTGGGACCTCCCAGTAAAATAAAGAAAAAAGAAAAAATACAGAAGGCGTGCGGGCTGCCAGGCCCCGCTGAGCCACACAGCAAGATGATGATGTTAACAGGAGAGGGGCACAATGGAAGGCCAAGACAAGATGCGCCAAAAAAACAGGAACTGAGGTGGCACACGTGGCAGAACGCCTCTCTCCCACATTGGAGGTTCCCAGGATTGAATCCCGGTGAAGACAGGAGAAGGATGAGAAGAGAGGGCAGGAAACAGACACTGAGAATTGCCCAGCGAATGGACAGAAAACACAAAAATGGGGGAGGGGAGGAGGGATTAAAATGGATAAAAAGTAAAATAAATAAATCTTAAAAAAAAAAAAAGTAATGCTAGATGGATATGTCTGACAGGGGAAGAATTACAGGGATTGAAAGGTGACAGCTAAGAGGTAGGTTTTTTGTTTGTTTGTTTCTCTTTTAAATGAGTAATGAAAATGTTATAATGTTGACTGCAATGAGGAATGCACAACTCTGATTATACCAAAAGCCACTGAATATACACATTAGATGAATTGTACAGCATGTGAAACCTGTCTCAATAAAACTGCTTTAAAAAAAAAAAAAAGATTAAATGCAGAAACAGAAAAAAAAAAAAGCTAGAAAAACTGCTCCCAGATCCTACACAAGTCACTCCAAAAGGACCAAGGATCAGAGAAGTGTGCTGTCTAAGCACAGAGGAGGAACCCCGTACCTGCATGACGCCAAGACCACTGAAAAGGCACCTGCAGAGCAATCACTCCCTCTGGAGACCTCCACCTCCTGTCCAGTGATACAATGGAACAGCCACTTCTTTCTTCAGCATTCCCTGACTGAAATCCAGCCTTACTCTAAACCACCTCCGATCCATCTCTCCACTGAACATCATGCTGCCAAACTGTAAAAATCATGCAGCCGTAACTTTGTCTGGTCTATTAGATCACTAGCTACCTCTAGTCCTCAGTCCTTTGCACATGCTTTCCCACTGCCCAGGATGCTTCTCCCATTTGACTCCTACTTGGCCCCAGGCAAGCTTAGATTTCACTTATATTGGGGAGTTTTCCCTAAACTACACATTCTGTTCCACTCCAACCAAACTTGCTAGGTGCTTCCTCATCCCTTAATTATATATTTATCTTATAATGATATTCCTAACTCTGTAATCTAAACTGCTTATTTTGTTATCTATCTTGAACATCACCTTCACACAGATGCTTAGAGCAACGTCCTTAGCATGCAGTCAATAAATATTCATTAGGGAGCCAATGTGGCTCAGTGGTTGAGCGCTGGCTTTCCACATACAAGGTCCCAGGTTCATTCCCTGGCCCTAGTACCTCAAAAAACAAAAAACAAACAAACAAAAAATACAAACAAGAATAAATATTTATTGAACAGTAAGTAACCCAAAGACTAAATTTCTCTTCCAAAGGCCTCACCTACGAGAACGGACATGGTAGCTGTCTTCCCGCCTGGGCCGCCGAGTTCGGTCACTGCTACTAGACCAGGAGCGGCTTCTTCGTCGTTTATGCTTTCTGCTCCGATAGTGTTCATGATAACTCCCCCGGCTGCCTCGCTCTGAGGAGTGGTACCTTCGGGGATGAGGCATCTGGAAGGGAAGAAAAGTGGAAATAGTGGAGAATGCTCTGAGTTTTCGGAGTTCCCCTCCAAGGACCCACCAGTCCAAAGATGCTAAAGTGCTTTCTGCTCTTTTATCCCTATCTCTTTTTGTCATCCAGAACTTCCTCAGTCCTCTCTGTGCTTACAATTCCTTCTAATTGGAATACATATTCACCTACTAACTCTGACTGAAAACTTTAAGAAACTCTCCTCCCATCCTCCAGTTACCCTAACTCTTATCTTTCCTCTACCCTGGTTTTCCTTAAAGCATGGCTCCAAGAAGACACTCAGGTCTGGGCCACAGTTCTATTACAGGTGAGACTGTGCGACTGACAAGTTATCCTCGGCAAGGACCCATGATAGAGCTTGCCAAACTGACTTATACAGATGTAGCGTACACTATTATGATAAAGGTTTTTCAGTCGTTAAGTGTATATCTTATCTCTCCAACTAGACCATTGGTATTCTGAGGACAGGAATGCAGATTCCCACATTTCTAGACATAGTAGATATATACCAAATGTAAGCAAGTTTAAGGGAACTGGATCTGGCCCCTTGAACAACTGTCTCTTTGATCTTTGGCCAAATCCCCCTCGAGTGGTTTTAATAGAGGGCCCCAAACTGCAGTCAGCATCCTATCAAGATCTTCCCCTCTTGTGCACAGGAAGTAGACAATACTGGTTTTTAATTAATAAAAGCACAAATTGGCTGAGAGCTGGCCACCTTCCAGTTATTGGACATGGAACTGCAAGGTGCACAGATCCTTTTTTTTTTCCTTCAGAGAACGAACCAAGAGAGAAATCATTGTCATAATCCAGGAAGAAGGGAATGGAGGGAGAGGGGAGACAATAAAATGAGACAGACCCAGGGATTTAGAAGTAAATGGTGGTGGGGGATGAGTGGAAGGATAAGGTTGGGAAAAGGATGAATGATTCTTAAAATCTGGCCCCCACTCTGGGCCACTGCTCCCCAACCTCCTCAAATTGCGGTGATATTTGACTCATTCCTGGCCTAACGGTACTTGGAGGAAACCAAGATGCAAAACACAGGTAATCCAACCTTGCTTAGTTAGCACAGCCACATAAATGTCATCTCACCACATATATACTGCCACCAAAGTTCCTTACAGGCCTCCCCCATCCCACCCCAAAGCATCTCTAGCCCAGAATCGTTCTCAACTTCGAAATCTTATTTTTACCTTTTGCACTCAAAAAATCCAAACGCACTCATGGAGCCACTCTTTTCGTATCCTCCAAGTGACACACCGTGTCGTCTTCTCCCTCCTCAGCCTTGGTCCAACTTTGATATTCTGCTCTTTCTTGTGTCTGGGACTTCTCTCCCTTACTCCTACTTTGGCCCCTCCCAAATTTCCTATAGGCCTTACCCGACACATCTAAGGCAGGTCGACCTCTTTCCACTCATCTCCCTACTCCCCACCTCTGCCGCTTCGCAGGTCTCAACCTCCTCCTCTCCGAGTCTCGCCCCGGTCCCTTGCCCCCAATCCGATCCTATCCCCGCCCGCCCCGCAGGACGCGCCCCCGTGGTCGCCATCTTTCCGCGCGAACCCGCAGCCCGCGCGCTCACCGTTCTGGCGGCGAGGCCCGTGCGCTTGTCCCACAGGAAGTCCGTGATGGCGGCGGCACTGCGGCCGGAGTCCCGGCACCCCCGCGGCGACGAAGTGCAGCTCCAACCCCCCCAACCCGGGGCCCTGGGACCTCCCGCCCCGTTCCCGGGCTCCGCTCCAGTCCCGCCCGCCCCGGCTCCGTCCCCGCCCCAAGGATCCACTTGGCGCCGCTCGCACCGCCCCCGCCCGGGGCCCGATCCCAGCTCGGTCTCCGGCTCTGGCCTCTCCGTTCCGCCGCCGCCACCGTGAGCGAGCGCGTAGGCACGCACGCATGCACGCACTGCGTCGCTTCCCAGCTACCCCTCGTCCCCGCCCCCAGGGCCGCGCACGCCGCCGCGAGCTCACGTAGCTTGCGGGCTCGGGCGGGAGAGGTGCTGGGGTTGGAGTTCCTAGCGGCGGCGAGAAAGCTGCAGGGGCGCGCAGGCCGCTTGCCGGGTGCGTTTGTCCCGCCTCCTGTGGTCTCCAGCCTTCCTCTTTCCTTTGCCCTTTTCATCAAGATTTCTGCGGCTTGCCTAGGCATGGAGGTTTGAAAGAAAGGTTTGTCGTCGCTCCGTAGACCCTTTCTCGTGAAGCACGGTGGTGAGGTCTGCTTCACCAGCTTAGCCGGAAAATATCCAATTCCTAAAACAATGTCTACCTTTTGTTCTGAACGTTTTGCATGTGTGGGGGTGGGAGCATGGCTGTGGAAGAAAAGTTGAGAAATGGATAGACAATCAGGTATAGAAAAAGGGAAATCACTTGAGAGCTGTATCTTACGTGCCTCATACATAGGTGAGACGTAAAAGTTTACCGAATCGGAAAAAAAGAAGAGGGAGAAAGACACTCTGAGACTGACCAGGTGGGGTCAGAAACGCTATAAAAGGAATTTAAAAATGATCAGAAAGGAAACTTGAAAGGGCAATGGAAAAATAACCTGAGGATAACTGTTTATTAAACTCGGGGAATATCAGAGGGCAGCTGAAAAGGAAGATAATCAGATCGAGATTAGACCAGTTAATCAGAACCAACTTAGAAGTTCCCTGGAAAAGAAGAGGAAGGGTAATGAAGAGGTTGGGAGGAAGGACTGGAGAGTTCACTTCCTCCACCATCACCACTTAACCAGATCATTCATTCATTCAACAAGCATTAACTGAGTGCGCACTATGTGACCAGCATTGTGCCAGGCTCAGGGTTCCCGTTCTTCAGAGTCTCACAATGTAAAGGGAGAGCTACACTTGTAAACAAATCATGGCAACCATGTGACAGGCACTGTTATCAACTATGGGTCCAAGGCTGCTGTAAAAAAGCTCCAGACTAGACCCTACCTGGGGTAAGGAGAGATGGGAATGTGTTTTTAGGCTTCCTAGGGGAGAGCAGAACCAACTTTTGGAAAGTGAATTGGAGGAGCATAATACCAGATTATGGTATAGATGAGATAGAACAAAGCATTTCAGGGAGCTGTTAGCATTTCTTTTTTTTTTTTTTTTTTTTTTTTTACCGGGAGGTACCGGGGATCGAACCCTGGTCTCTCCATATGGTAGACGGACCACCGAACCTTTTGAGCCACATCCGTTTCCCTTTTTGAGCCACATCCGTTTCCCAGCTGTTAGCATTTCAACATGATTGGAACCTTGGGTTTCAAGAAGACTATCAGTGTGGAGCAGGTGTAGCTCAATGGTTGAGTGTGTGCCTTGCATGTTCAATCCCTGGAACCTAAAAAAAAAAAAAAAAAGTCTATCTGAATAGAGGGTGTTGCAACTAGGTCCAAATTTTGCAGGGCTTTGTAGGCCATGTTGAGGAGCTTAGATATTATCCTAGGAAAATGGGCAATTTTGAAGGACTTCAAGCAAGGGCGTGATATAGCTATTTCGATTTTAGGAAGGTAACTCTAGCGGAGTGTCGAAAAACTGTCTGGGAGAGGCTGGAGACCCTTTTAGAGGCTTCTGAAATAATCTAGGCAGAAAATGCTAAGGGCTTGACACTGCCGTGGTAAAAAGAAATGGAGGGGAAGAATTGAGCTATTTAGGAACTTAACAGCACTTAACGTCCAGTAGCACTGTAATTTACCTGTTCTCTGGTCTCTCCATGGGCAAACCCAAGCAATGGCTTGATGGATGGGACTTTCGTATTCATCATTATATTCGCAGCGCCATTCAGTGCCAGGCAGAGTCGCGCTTGGTGAATGAATTCGGAAATGAGTGACTAAAGGGAACAGCTTGGACGAGAAGAGATTAGAAGAGAGGAATATGCCTAAGAGAGTGCTGAGAGTCAAAAGGTGGAATGCAGGAGGACAGAAGTCCATGGGAGACATTGGGAAAGAACAATGTCAAAACCTACTCCCCATCTCCACCACGAGCGCCCAGTCCCCTCGCCCTCCCGAGTCTCACGAGTCACAACCGGTGCCCTGTTTTCCCGCCTCTTGCAGGAAGCTCCACCCCCTGGCTCTCTGTGGGTAACTGCCCCGGGACACTAGGCCGCGCCCCCTCTCTGGCCCCGACTGCGCGCCCCGGCCTTCTCTACCTACACTTGGAGACTCTCTTCTTTTTGCTAAGCCACGCCCACCCAGGGTACCCGCCGCATTGGCCCCGCCCCGCCCGCCGGGCCCGGCCTTCGCGCGGCTCTCGCCAGGGGGCGCAGCGCCGCCCGCGCGCCCGCGAGTCTGTCTCACACACCCCCCTCCGCCCAGCGCTCCGGCAGTTCCGAGCCGACACCGCCTCCGCTCCGAGCCCGCAGGGCTGGATCGACTCCGGCTCCCGCAGAGGTCAGGGGGGAGTCCCCGATGGCCGCGGCGGGGTCCAGGAGGCCAAGCGTGTAAGCCGGCGGGCGTCATGGAGGCAGAGCAGCGGCCAGCGGCGGGGGCCGGCGACGGGGCGACCCCTGGGCTGGAGGCGGCGCCTCCTGCTGCCCCGGTGCCTGCGACCGCGGCCTCGGGTCAGACTCCCAGGTCCGGGTCCGAACCCAAAAGGAGGCAGCTCGGGACGCTGCTCCAGCCCACGGTCAACAAGTTCTCGCTTCGCGTGTTCGGCAGCCACAAAGCAGTGGAAATCGAGCAGGAGCGGGTCAAGTCAGCGGGGGCCTGGATCATCCACCCCTACAGCGACTTCCGGTACTGGGGGCCGGGCAGGGTGAGCGGGGGACACAGACCTCACCCCTGTGGGTTGCAGCACAGGGACTGGGTCTGCCCCACCCTCCTCGGTCACTTCATTTCCGGCCCAGGGGTCCCCGGGTGGCTCGGGGGAGTCACCCCCACCTAGCCTGGGAATTCCTGGCCGGGGGTCTTGGATGATTTCTTGGGCTAGGGGAGCTGAAAAGGACCAGTAGATGTTAGGGACTTTTCGGGGATCTGGATTGCTCGTTTCAGGACCCGGGACCCCATCTGGACCACAGGGAATGCCAGGGTTATGGATCCCTGCCTCCTCCAGCCCTGCTTGCTGGGGATCTGGGATATTCTGTCATATCCCAAGGCTCGGGGTCAGTCTCAGGGAGAAGCCGAGCACCCCTATCTTCCACCCGCCAGCAGTTGCCTAGTTTAGGGACGCCGGGAGGGGAATGGGGTGGGGGCGACCGCGGCTCCGGTCGCTGTCCCTGGTGCTGAAGGCGGGGGCCGGAGCGGCACCGGTACTTTGAGCGATTGAGGAAATAGCGCAAGGGCATGGCCACCGCCCAGGTGATTCCCAAAGAGAAGGGATGAGGGTTGGGGGTGGGGCCATTTCACAGTCCCCATCAGACTGTACCTTTACATCAAGGTCGCTAGAGGAGGAGAGCAACCCTGTCCTTGTGGGAAATGAAGGACAGCTTTTGGGTGGGCCAGGAATGTGTGCAAAGCACCCAACCTGGGGAGAGAAAGGAGCAGAAAGGATGAGGTGTGAATCGGAAGCCTGAAAACACAATTGGAGACCTAGACATCATCTTGAATCCACAAGATACTCCCTAATGTCCTTCCCCCATTGTTCCTTCCACTCCTCCCTTTTCTTTACTGCCTCATTCCCATCCCACCAATATACCTTCCTTAGTCTTTGTGGGTCTCCCTCTCCTGTCCCATTTCACTCTCAGATATATCCCCAGAAGCATGTATCCCCCTTATGTTCGTGTTTCTTCTCTGTCCTCTTACTGCATCACCCGCTGGGCTTGTGACCGCCTGTGAGTCAGGCTGTGAAGATGCTCTGTGGTTAGGCAAACCCTCTTTCCCTCTCCTATCTCAGCTCACTGTACAGGATTTCTCCTCAGCAGCCCAGGAGACAGAGGAAGAGGAGGGTTGAGGGCTTGTTATTTGTTGAAAGTACCCAGTCTGAGAGGCTTCCTGGAGGCCTGGAGCCCCTTTTAGGGTCTGAAAGGATTATTATGATGGTCAGAGTCAGAAGGGGCAGGGTCCTAATATTAATGGAGACCCTCAGAGAGTCCAGTGATTTTCTCTGAGTGAGGGGTTCACCCAGCTCCCTCCTGACCTCTTTCCACAGCTTCTGCCTCAGCAGTGTGGGTTTCCCCTCCCCAAACCCTTGCCTGTGCTCAGCCGGAGTCCCAGTGGGTATAGGGATGTGAGGGGAGAAAAGGAGTGCAGAGCTTCAAGCCTGCTGCCTCGGGAATCTCCTGTGGAGCTTCTCTGCATGTGCAGCCCTGTCTGAGGTGCTGTGGAGGGGGAGGGTTATCCTTGAAAAGCTCAGTTCGGATGGGGAAGCAGAACAAACCATCCCCACCCTGGGATACAGGAGCCAGGGGTCCAGCTGTGTTGGAGAGGAAGGCTGGGGTGGGGAAGGTGGAGGACAGTGTGAGGTTCTCGACCAGGAATGGACAGAGAACTAGAGATGGGAGAAGCAGCAGCCTCTTCAGAAATCTGGGGATAAAAGGCGAGTGAGTCATAACACTAACTAGTGCTTGTACAGCACTGTCACATCCATTGTCCCAGGGGATATTTTTCAACAACCCTCTACTATTAGCACAGCATACTTTTTTTTTTTTTTTTTTACTTTAAAAATACTTAAACATGGTGATATATATCTTATGTGTAGAAAGGAGGAACATAGCATATACATGCACATATATAGTTGAGGGAATAATTATAAAGCAACCCCTATGTAACAATTATCTAGGTCAAGAGCTGCTACATTGCCAGCATCTCAGAAGAAGCACCCCTAGTACTCTCACATTCCCTTCCCAAACCCACTACTGACTTTTGTGGCACTCATTTCCTTTCTTTTGTTTATGATTTTACCACTTTTATATGAATTCCTAAACAATGTAATTTAGTTTTGCCTGTTTTTGAACTTTATATAAGTGGGATCATCTGGTTTGTATCATTTTATGTCTTGCTTCTTTTGTGCAACATTAAATTTGTAAGATTCATGTTACCACACTCAAAGTTATTTTAAAAATGGTAAGACTCATCCCTACTGCTAAATGTAGCTGCAGTTGGGTGATTTCACTGTTGTGTAGCATTCCAGGGCACATTTATCTATTTTTCTACTGATGGACTTTTGGGTTGTTTCCAGATTGAAGGCTGCTAGAAACATTCCTGTATAAATTTCTGGCAATACATCCTGCTTCCCTCGAGTATATATATATATATATATATATATATATATATATATATATATATATACCTAGAAATGGAATTGCTGGGTTGTGGAAGAATACAAATGTTTAACTTTACTAGATAATGCCAAACTATGTTCCCAAATGGTGGTCCCTATTTACAATCCCACCAGCTCTAAGTGAATTCTGCATCCTTGCCCACCTTTGGCCCTGCCAGACTCTCTATCTGCGGTCAGTCTGGTGGCTGGTGAAATATCTTCGTGGACTTCCTCCTCTTCCCACCTCCACCTTAGGTTTTATTGGGACCTGATCATGCTGCTACTGATGGTGGGGAACCTTATCGTGCTGCCCGTGGGCATCACCTTCTTCAAGGAGGAAAACTCCCCACCCTGGATCGTCTTCAACGTCCTTTCCGACACTTTCTTCCTGCTGGATCTGGTGCTCAACTTCCGCACGGGCATCGTGGTGGAGGAGGGCGCCGAGATCCTGCTGGCACCGCGGGCCATCCGCATGCGCTACCTGCGTACCTGGTTCCTGGTTGACCTCATCTCCTCTATCCCCGTGGATTATATCTTCCTGGTGGTGGAGTTGGAGCCGCGGCTGGACGCCGAGGTCTACAAGACCGCGCGGGCCCTGCGCATCGTGCGCTTCACCAAGATCCTCAGCCTTCTGCGGCTGCTCCGCCTCTCCCGCCTCATCCGCTACATCCACCAGTGGGAGGAGGTGGGGCGGGGAGGTGGGCAGGGGGGCTCGCAGACTCCCACACGGCGGTTCGGGCAGGGCCCCTGGTGACTTCTTGGGATGGGGCAGATGGGTGGGGCTTTGGTGTGTGTGTATGGGGGGATGTCTCTCCAAAGTTGGTGGTCAGCGAGAAACAGGGACAGAATGAGGGTTCAGGAGAGGGGGAGTGGAGGTGGGTGGGGAAGGGTGGAACACAGCTGCTGAACAAGCTCCTTTCTTTTGTTTATGATTTTACCACTTTTATATGAATCCCTAAACAATGTAGTTTAGTTTTGCCTGTAGATCGCTGGAGAGGAAGGTGTAGGGAGTGGGGTGGGGTGGGGGAGAGCTAGGAATTGCAGGGTGTGGGGATGAAGTTGGAGCTTCAGTGCAGCAGAGTTTCATGGTTGAGAGCTGTAATTGCATTGCCTAGGTCAGAGCCCAGTTTTGTTACTTACTACATAAGACTCAGTTTCCTCTTCTGTAGAATGGGCACTGTTAGATTTACTTACCTACGATAAGATTGTGAGAATTAAAGGAGTTAATACGTGCAAAGCACTTCAAATAGTGCCTGGCACATAGTAAGTTCTCAGGAAATTAGCTGTCATCATTATTGGCGGGGAAGAGGGCAGCTGGCTTTAATCCTTATACACCTGACCTTGGGGCGTTAAATTGTGAAATGCCCTCTCTTCTCTTTTCCAGGTTAGGCCTGGGCAGCTTGTGTACAGACTTGTTTGAGTCTCTGCCATGACACTTACTGTGTGCTCCCAGGCACATAACTGACCTCAATTTTCCTGCCTAGAAAATCAGAGTACACTTTGTATTAGCTATACATGTGTGCTGTGAAGCTCTATACAGAGAAATAATAGTCACCTTTTTTTTTTTCAAATTCTTGGGGGCTGGGGCTAGGGAGAAGTTCAAAGAGAGTTTGCAAGGTTGGGAATGGAGGAGGACCAGCAGGGAGGGGTTCCTGTCCACAGCGGGACTTCCTTGGACTCCTCAGATCTTTCACATGACCTATGACCTGGCCAGTGCTGTGGTTCGCATCTTCAACCTCATCGGGATGATGCTGCTGCTGTGTCACTGGGACGGCTGCCTGCAGTTCCTGGTCCCCATGCTGCAGGACTTCCCTCCCGACTGCTGGGTTTCCATCAACCACATGGTGGTGAGAAATCCCCACACTCTGCCTTTCCTGGGCCTCCTAAAGGGCTCATTTGCCTGAGCGGCAGGGGCAACCACAGGCGCTGGAGGGGGAGATGATGGAGAGGTGACCAAGAGAGGAGATAGGTGGGAGGGGGTTGGGAGGAGGAAAGAGAGAGGGAATAGGTCCAGAAGGGTTTGTGTGTTGGGGGGAGCAGGCAAGGAAGGAAACCAAGGCAGAAACTGCAAAAGAGGCCCCTTCTGTCTCAGGGCCCCTGAGAACCAAACTAAGCACCTCCTGGGAGATGGGTCTGAAGTAGAAGGGGGCAGGCAGAAATGAGGCTCCAAGGGGCCATGCCCAGCTCTGCAATACACTCTGCCCACAGAATCACTCGTGGGGCCGCCAGTATTCCCACGCCTTATTCAAGGCCATGAGCCACATGCTCTGCATTGGCTACGGGCAGCAGGCGCCCGTGGGCATGCCCGACGTCTGGCTCACCATGCTCAGCATGATCGTGGGTGCCACGTGCTACGCCATGTTCATCGGCCACGCTACTGCTCTCATCCAGTCCCTGGACTCCTCCAGGCGCCAGTACCAGGAGAAGGTCAGCAGGGGCAGGAGAAGGAAGGGGTGGGCATGGAGGGGTACTGGGGACTGGGGAGCTTGACTTGATTCCCATACTGATGTGTGCTCCTTTTGGTCCCTGGGTCCTTCCTTGCCCTGTGTCTATTTGTCTCCTGCCTCTGTGTGCACCTTTCCCTTGTTTGGATCTGTGCTTGGCATGCCCTCATTCTTGAACTCCTTTGCCCATGTCTGGATTTTGCTGTGACTGTGCTATGTGTTTCCACCATTTTCTTTGTGTCCTCTGGCCCTGTGCACCCCTGTCTGTCTCCACATCTCACCCCTCTGGGTTTGGCCTATGTTTGTGACCTTCCTCCCCCACCACACCTCCTCTGTTCCGGCCCCGTGTCTACCTCTGTGTCCTCTTGCCTGCTGGCCATGGGCCGGCCCTCCAGTACAAGCAGGTGGAGCAGTATATGTCCTTCCACAAGCTGCCGGCAGATACGCGGCAGCGCATCCACGAGTACTACGAGCACCGCTACCAGGGCAAGATGTTCGACGAGGAAAGCATCCTAGGCGAGCTGAGCGAGCCGCTTCGGGAGGTGGGGCTGGGCCAGGACCTGAGGGGGAAGTTCCTCAAGGAGCTGGGCTTCCGGGGCTGCCATCTGGGTGTGGGAGCTATTGGTCAGCAGGGCACCCACAGGGAGTGGGGTCTATGGAGGGCCCCGTGGGAGGCCAGGACTTCAGAGGCTTTCAGGGGTTAGTGTCTTTCACGAAGGTCTCATGGTGGTGAAGAATGTGTGTGAGTGTGTGTGTGGCAGGGGGGAGGTGGCCCTGTCAAGGATCTATGGGAGAGCTGTGAAGGCAGCATCTTGGGGATGATACCAGGCCCACTGGGGCTTCTCCAGGCTTCAGCAGATCCTGACCCCAGAGGTGGGTTTTCTAGAGACAGAAGGGTCTGGTGGGGGCACCTCAGGGAGTGGGGCCCAGCCTGCCTGATGGGTCCCTCCCCTGCCCAGGAGATCATTAACTTCACCTGCCGTGGCCTGGTGGCCCACATGCCGCTGTTCGCCCATGCCGACCCCAGCTTCGTCACGGCGGTGCTCACCAAGCTGCGCTTCGAAGTCTTCCAGCCAGGGGACCTCGTGGTGCGTGAGGGCTCCGTGGGCAGGAAGATGTACTTCATCCAGCACGGGCTGCTCAGCGTGCTGGCACGTGGTGCCCGGGACACCCGCCTCACTGATGGATCCTACTTCGGGGGTCAGCGGGCTTCAGGGAGCGTGTGGGGGGGTCAGGAGCAGAGGACAGAGGGCAACTGTTCCCATGGGTCAGGGTCCCCACCTGGCCATGCTGCAGAATCACAGAATCTCAGCCCCTCCCAGGCCTACTCAAATCACTCTCTGGGCCTGGAGCTCTGTATTTTTCAAAAGCTTCTCAGAAGATTTCAGTGCTCGGTCAGCTTGAAAACCACTGGACCAGATGGCCTTTTAGAACCTTTAAACAGTGAAATTAGTTGAGGGAAAGCTAGGAACAAAACAGAGTTGTCCCCTCCATAGCTGCCCTGGTGGTGATTCAGGATCCCAGCTCATGGTAGCAGAGGCAGCTCTGCCAGCAGTGGCCCAGAGTGACTTGAGGCTCAGATATTCTGTCAGGTGTCAAATCACCCACCACCCTCCAGCAGCTCCATCCCAAGAGCACTTTGCTCTTTGGGATATCTTTTCTCCTTCAGGGTGCCCTTGGTGTTCATTCCAATCTGTTCCAGGGTGGGAGGGGAGGTCCACAGAGCGATTTGGCCCAGGCCTACCCCTTGAGATAAAGCAGTGGAGGTGGGGAGGGTCAAGTGGAGTAGAGTACTAGTGGGGGTCTGGGAGTCAGGGATACCTGTCTGTTTACCAGCCTTAATTTGGAGACAGTGGGAAGGACAAGGAGCAGTGGTCCAGAGGGAAGGGTGGGGAGCATGAAAGCCTTACCTGTGGGGCTCAGGAGAGAGACAGCCCTCACCATAGTCCAGAAGGAGGAAGCCTGGAGCACTTAGAGACCCTGGGACTGGATGGGGGTAATCATGAGTTTCCCCCCAAGTCTGTGGAGAAGCCTAAGGTAGTTGGGTCAACAGCTGCGGGCCTGGTGAGAGGGAGCTCAGGGGACAGCGGTTCTGAAGTCCCCCCTCAACTCTTGCAGAGATCTGCCTGCTGACTCGGGGCCGGCGCACGGCCAGCGTGCGTGCTGACACCTACTGCCGCCTCTACTCACTCAGCGTAGACCATTTCAACGCCGTGCTTGAGGAGTTCCCCATGATGCGCCGAGCCTTCGAGACTGTGGCCATGGACCGGCTGCGCCGCATTGGTGAGGCCTTGCCTGTCCTTTCTGCTCTGGGCCCAGGCTGTGTCTTCACCCTCTCCGTAGCAAGGACCCCACCATCCCAGCATCACACCCCAGCCCAACTCAGTCCCAGCGATGCCGCCAGCAGACCTTCCATACTGTGATGCACCATGCTCACCCCTTAGTGTCTCCTGCCCCTGGAGATCTCGCCCAAAGCCCCCATCCCCTGAGCCCTCCTTCTCCTGAGGACCAGTCCCTGATCTTCACCTTCTCTGATCTCATCCCGACCCTCTTTTTCTAGCTCCCATCTCCCAGTCTCCATCCCTGTAGCCCCAACCTCCTGACCCCTGTCCCACTGACTCCATCCTCAACCCCAGGGCTCCAAACCCATTCCCTATGCACATCCAATAATCTCATCCCCTGACCCTCGACCCCACCCCCACCCCTTGATTCCATCCCTTTACTCTCACACTCTTTGATATGTTACCTCCATTTCTGAATTCCTTCCCTATCCTTAACTCCTCCCTCCCTACAACTTCCAGGCAAGAAGAATTCCCTACTGCAGCGGAAGCGCTCTGAGCCTAGCCCAGGAAGCAGTGGGGGCATCATGGAGCAGCACTTGGTGCAATACGACAGGGACATGGCTCGAGGTGTTCGGGGCCTGGCCCCAGGCACAGGGGCTCAGCTCAGTGGAAAGCCTGTGCTGTGGGAGCCCCTGGTGCACGCCCCCCTGCAGGCAGCTGCTGTGACCTCCAACGTGGCCATCGCCCTGACTCACCAGCGGGGCCCCCTGCCCCTCTCCCCCGACTCTCCAGCCACCCTCCTTGCCCGCTCCGCCTGCCGCTCAGCAGGCTCCCCAGCCTCCCCGCTGGTGCCTGTCCGAGCTGTCCCTCTGCTGGCCCGGGGCCCGTGGGCATCCACTTCCCGCCTGCCTGCCCCACCTGCCCGAACCCTCCACGCCAGCCTATCCCGGGCTGGGCGCTCCCAAGTCTCCCTGCTGGGCCCTCCCCCAGGAGGAGGTGGACGGCGGCTTGGCCCTCGGGGCCGCCCACTCTCAGCCTCCCAGCCCTCTCTGCCTCAGCGGGCAGCAGGGGATGGCTCTCCTGGGCGTAAGGGCTCAGGAAGCGAGCGCCTGCTGCCCTCAGGGCTCCTGGCCAAGCCTCTGGGGACAGCTCAGCCTCCCAGGCCGCCAGTGCCTGAGCTAGCTGCCCCCCGGGGCCCCCAGCTCTCTGCCAACATGTGAAGCCCTTGGGCATGCCCAGCCTTAGCTCTTGGGGTACAGTCGTGTGTGCCTAGGGTCCAGCACCCCTTGGGGGAAGGCTGAGGGGACCTAAAGCATTGCCCTCTGAGAGTGTCTCCCCTGACTGCCAAGAAGGTGGTCTATGTCCTCAGCTCAGGCATGCAGAAGCCTGTCTGACATCCTCCTAATCCAATCATCAGCTCATCCAATGTACTGAGTGCCTACCAAGGTCAAGGCACTGTACCAGGCGCCCTTTGTCTCCACTGCCAAGTAGAAGTGACTCCAGCCCTCTGACGAGGGTATTACCCTGGCTGTGGTCCTGCCAGGTGCAGGTCCAGGCCTGTGATTCCACCTTTCTGAAGCACAAGTACCTGCCACCACCATCACTGCCAAGTAACTAGACGTCTCTGTGTTTCCAGTGTGGGCCTCACCCTGCCTAGGACCCTGCAGGTTCTGCCTGGCATGGTTAGCTCCCTGACCCCTAGCATAGCCTGGCACTGCCAATTACCTGTGCCCCATCCCTGTAAAGAACAAACGTCTTGGATCCCCAGCTTGGGCATCCACCTGTGCCCTCTCCCTGCCATCTGTAGTCCCTCCCTGTCTATACTCTCTGGGCAGGAGCACACCTCTCCTGCCAAGTTCCCTGCAGTCTCTATGTGGTACAACTGTCTTTTTGTGAACTGAGCGCCACCTCCTTCCTGTGACCCCTGGCCCAATGGTGTCCCCCTTGAAGCTAGGGGGAGAGTTGGTACCTCCTTATTTAGTGTGCCAGCCTCGATTCCCCCCAGGTGGGGGCACATGGCTCAATCCTTAAATGACACTTTTTCTTTCTCTCCTTCCTTATTTATTTGCTTATTTATTCAATCATTTACTACTTTTATTTATGTATTCCCTTTGCTAAGTTTATTATTATTAATTCATTTTAGTCACGTCTTCCTGCATCCATCCCTCCCTTCCCCTCTTGGTAGGGAGACAGGAGGAGGCAGGCCTCCCCATGCCAGCTCTTGTGACCCTGGCCCAACTCCATCAGTAGCAATACTTGGCCCCTCTCCCTGTCTGAGTAGGGGCTGGAAAGGCCACATAAGAGGGGGAGAGGGACTGTTTTTACTTTTAAGGTTTGGTTTTGTTTCCTTCTGAGTTTGCTATTGGTGCAGAAGTAAGGGGAGTGCCCGAGGCATCTCAGCCTGGGGAGGGGCAGGCCAGCCAGCACCGCTGCCTTCTCAGGGACAAGCGAAATTCCCCCAACCCCTTCTGTCCCCTCTCCTACTCTGCACACAGAAGAGTGGGGCCAGGACCCTGGCATCTGAGACTCCTTTCCTACAGTGTGGGGGAGTTCTGGGGTTCTCGGTGCATGGGAGAAGTTTTATAATTGCTTCCAAACAGCTGAGTTTAAAAAGAAAATAGAGACACCCATTCTGACTTCTGGTGTGTATGTGGTAATGAAGAGGGCAGGCAGGAATTTCAGGGTGCAGGAGGGGGCAGCAGGCACTTGGCCCAGCAAGGCCCAAGGTGGGCCTGAGGGCAGCCGGGCAAGCAGCCTGCCAGCCCCATATGGAGGCTGTAAAGACAGTGATGAGATCAGCTGGCCAGGCACCCAGTTCTCCCCAGCATCTGTGCCACCCACCCAGGCTACCCCAGCTTCCCAAAAAGGGTGGTGTTTTGATGTCACTGCTAGTAACAATGAAGTCACTGCCTTGCCTTGAGAACAGAAGAGGTACTCTCCCCAAGAGATTATCAAAACATCTCACTCAATGGTTGTGAAGTATTTTTAAAATGCAACTTTGTAGAGACTGAGAACATGACTTCTACCTCCCTTCTCCCTTACCCCCAGGGGTGAGAGGACTCGGGGAAGAGAATTAACCAGCCAAGCTGGGATTAAAGGCTGAGAGCATCTTAGGGTCCAGCTGAGAGGGCTGGATGCAGGCACTGTACAACTGGTGCTGCTGCATGGCCAGTGCTTGAGTGGTCACAGGTTTTCAGGACGAATATGAAATGGAGGGGGGGGCCTGGAAGGGGACTAGATGGCAGATGTGGCCTGGGATGGGAGCTTTGGGAGGGTCGGCCTTAGAGAAGACCTTACTTAGAGGTGGGGCTATTGGAGGGATAGAGGGCGTGAGGAGGAAAGGATGGGGTCAGAGTGGGGGGCATCTCAGGATATGCTCAGCACCCGCATTATGTTGGTATAGCCAGAACCAGGCCTCCAGCCTGTCACCACAATCACTAGGTCCCCGGCACGCAAGAAGCCACGAAGCTTCCCTGTGGGAGGGAAAGACGATTATAGTGGCCAGGGTGGCATTAAGAACCAGCCCTCACCCCCACCCCACACAGGGTGACCCTTTAGGAAATGAGGGGGCTGGGGTGAACTGTAGAGTGCGTCCCAGAGGTGGCACTGCAGGCAATGTGACCACTGTGGAAAAACAGGGCTGCAGGTGGGCCCGTGGGGTGGTTAAGCAGCAAGTCTCCTGTCCACCTGTGCTGCTATGCTGATAGAAAGGGGGGGCAGAGCCAGCTGTAAATTACATTTGCTTTAGTTCCAGCTGCTGGGGACTGGGCTCTCCTCTCACCTCTTGCTCCTATGTCACACCCAGGTCTGTCTAGCCACTGGGTGCAGACAGTAGGTGGGGTGACTTCTTAGGGATGGCCCTACTCTGTCCCCTCTCCCCTCAGCATGTCCTCCATTTGGAAGCCAAGATACCTCCGAGTCTCAGTGAACCTCATGGAAAATATGGGGCCAGAGGAGAGAAGTGAAGTGCTTTGGCTGGGTAGGGGGCCTCACGATATGAATGCTAGGGGTGGGTGGGAAGAAAAGTCAAGGCAGCTCACCACATTCAATGCCAAATTGGACCCGGCGATCCACATCATCTGCCCAGATAGCTTCTGGAGGTTCACGGTAGAGCAAGGGGAACACTCCTCGGCATAGGTGGGCCTGGCGGGCAGCCTGGGCAGAGCGAGTGACAGCGATGACTGCTGCCCGAGGTCGGTACCGAGACAGAAGCTGGGCTGAGCTGGAAGAGGCAGAGAGGGTCAGCCCAGAACAGTGCAACGGTGCTGTTGAATCAGAAGACACGAGTTTGGGTTCTGGTTCCAGGTGTCACCAACAGGCTGTGTGACCCTGGGTAAGTTATTATACTTGTCTGGGCCTTAGTTTTCTCACTGGTAAAATGGGCATAAGAATGCCTCCCCTTGTTACAGCACAAGGATTATAAAGGTAATGAGATAAGGAGGAAGCTCTCCAAGAAACACGAAACCCTTTTAAGAATGTACAGCTACATAGTACTTGATGTTATAAAGTAGCATACACATTGCCTCTTTTTTTTTTTTAAAGATTTTATTTATTTATTCATTTATCCCCCCCTTGCTCGCTGGGTCAGCCAACCACGCCCCCACCAGGAGGCCCCGGGAACCGAACCCGGGGCCTCCCATATGGTAAACGGGAGCCCCACTGATTGAGCCACAGCCGCCTCCCCACATTGCCTCTTGTTAATTCTCACAGCCCTGTGGGGAAGAAATAGATTAACTCCACCACAGACTCGAGGAAGCAGAGGTTTAGCGAGACCTCACCCCAGCTCTCACAGCTATTAAGTTTGAGAGCAAAGAACTGAACTCAGACCTTCTGGGCCTTTCCACAACACCTCAGCATTTTAAGGCTTTGTGGGCTAGAAGCAGAAGACTAGCTCTGAGCCTTCAGAGCTCCATGGCCCCCACGCCAGTGTGCCCAGTGATGCCACCTTCCTCTTCCAGCCCACTGGAGCTCCCTGGCACGATTCTTGCTGCACTCCAAGCACCACCTCCCCTGGCCTCCAGCTCTCACAGCTACGTCTCCCCTTGCCCCAGAATGACACCCTTCATCGGCGAGGACCAGACAAAACCCAAGCCCAAAGCCCCTCCCTGGGAAGCGGCTGTGGCTCAATCAGTGGGGCTCCCGTTTACCATATGGGGGGCCCCGGGTTCGGTTCCCGGGGCCTCCTGGTGAGGGCGGGCCCGCCCGCACGGCGTGGTTGGCTGACCCAGCGAGCACAAGCAGCAAGGGGGGGATAAATGAATAAATAAATAAAATCTTTAAAAAAAAAAAAAAAAAAAAAAAGCCCCTCCCAGCCTGCCCCTGACCCAAAGCCTGGTCTGGGCATTCACCGGCCAGTTGTGGTCAGCACAATGATGGCAGCAGCACAGCACTTGAAAGAAGCCTCCACGGCACCGATGGCGGTGACCTCGGTGGGATCACGGCTCAGTGGCGCTGCCCGGCGCAGCTCCTCAAACAGCTGCTGGTGGTACACGGCGGCCTCTGCCTCCCGGGCAATCTGCAGACACCAGGAGATCAGGTTGCGCAGGGGCACTGGGCTCCGGAAGGGGTCCGGGTTCCCTGGCCCTCCTGCCCTGTGTCCTGAGCTCCTACCGCATGCTGCATCTTGACAGCCTCCACGGGAAAGTTGCCCTTGGCGGTCTCCCCCGACAGCATGATGCAGTCTGCTCCGTCCAGCACTGCGTTGGCCACATCGCTCGTCTCTGCCCGCGTTGGCCGGGGCTTAGTGATCATGCTCTCCAGCATCTGAGGAGGTCAGAGCTGTGGAAGTCACACTCCCATCTGGGACCCTGCCCAAGCTTTCCCTGGCACCCCTCCTCTCAGAGTGCCCCTGAAAGCCAGGGCCACAGACACAAGCTATGAGATCTTGGCAGTTCAGTTTCATCTCCTAAAAATAGGGATCACAGTATCTCTTCCTAACTTCATTGTGTTTGCAGATGAAACACTGGGCAGTAAAATGTGTTACAGACCTAAGATGTCCCTGAAGCCCAGCAATGCCCAGTCCCAGCGGCTCACTCCAGACCTGTGTGGCACAGACCACGGGCTTGCCCGCCAGGTTACAGCGCCCGATCATCATCTTCTGAGCCAGGAAAACCTTTTCAGCTGGGATCTCGATGCCCAGGTCGCCCCGTGCTACCATGATGCCGTCACTCACTTCCAGGATTTCATCAAACCTGGGTGATTGAGGGAGTCTGGGCTGGGCAGAGCCAGATGCCAGGAAGAGGCAGGCAGGGAAGGGGGGAGGGCGTAGGGATGTTACAGGGTCTGTAGGGGCAGATGGGGTCAAAGATCAAGCCTCACTTCTTCACGCCTTCGTGGTTCTCGATTTTGCTGATGATCTTGATGCCCTGGCCTGTCGGCCCCAGAGCAGCCCGGACGGCAGCCACATCGCTAGCCTTGCGCACAAAGGAGGCAAAGATGATGTCCACGCCGTGCTCCACCCCGAAGCGGAGGTCCCGGACGTCTTGCTCAGACAGCCCTGGGAGGTCCACCTGGGCACCGGGCAAGTTCACGCCCTTCCGGCTGCCCAGGACTCCGCCATTCTCCACTTGGGTCACCAACCCCTCTGGGCCTGCAGGTATAGAGAGAGCCAGTCCCGGTTAGGGGTGAGGCTAGGGGGCTAGTCACGGCAGAGGGAACACCGGGCTTGAACCTTCAAGAGAACGGGAACCATTCGTCTCTCCGTCCCCAGCCTGGGCCACGACCCGAAAAGGCACCGAACAGAGTTTGCGGAAGAAACCACTAACTCAACTCCAGCGCCAACCCAACGTGAACGCAGGGGTCTGGCTCCTGGGGGCTCCGGGGACGCGAGGGGAGCCAAAGGGACGAGAGTGCGCCCAGCGTTTGCGCGTGGCCAGGGCGGGAGGCGCGTCCGCACCGATTTTCTTGACCACCAGGGAGATGAGCCCGTCGTCGATGTAGATGTGGCCTCCCACCGGCACGACGCGGACGATATTGGGGTAGTCCACCCACACGGTGTCCGCGTTCCCCCGCGTCCGGAGAGCCGGATCCACAGTCACCAGCACCCAGGAGCCCTTCACCAGCTCCACTTCCGAATCCGGGCCCTAGGGCGGCGCGGATGGCACGTGAGCTCGGCCCCCTGGCGGCCAGCACCCGGCCTGCCCTTGCTCCGCCCAGCGCGCCCGCCCCCTTCCCAGCCTCCTCCCCGCCCCGGCTCTCGCGCCCCCCGCCGCCAGGATCCCCCGCGCGCCCTGGGCCCCCGGCTCCGCTCCCCGCCCTCCGGCCTCGCCCTTCCCTCGCGCCGACCCGGGCCCAGCCCCGCAGGTCCGCACTCTCCAGCCAGGTCCTGCCCGCGCCGGGCTTGCCCGCCCCCCGCGCGCCCCGCCCCGCGCGCCCCACCCCCGACTCCTCGGCACGCCCGGCCGCTCACTCCCTGGAGGATCCCGGTGCGTATCTCCGGTCCCTTGGTGTCCAGCGCGATGGCCACCGGCCGGTAGCTGAGCGGGGAGGTGGCAAAGCTCTCCACCGCCTCCCGGATATTGGCGATGGACTCAGCGTGATACTGGGGGCGGGAGCGGGGCGGGCGTTCTGCCGCGGAGGTCTAGGGCCGCGGGGCCGCCTCCCGCCTCCCTCCCCGCCGCCCCGCCCCGCACCTCGTGAGAGCCGTGGGAGAAGTTGAGCCGCGCGATGTTCATCCCGGCCTTGATCATCTCCTTGAGGCGTTCCACGGAGCGAGAGGCCGGCCCTGGAAGCGGAGATCCCGCTCAGATACCCTTTCCCCGCAACCTGAGCGATAGCCAGACCCATCCCAACCCCCAGAGCAAAGAAGTCCTGTTACCTGACCTTTATGCCCTGACACAAAGCCTGCTCACAGGTCAGAAACTCCGCTTCCCTCTCCAGCCAACATTGACCTCCGTGGGGAGGCAACGCTGTGGGGTTTTTTAGGGGGTGTGTGGGGGGTTCCTGAGCCAGGCCTGAGGAACAGGTGTGGGCAGTGATGTGGCGCTGAAGGGAGGGGGAAGGCCTGGGAGGGGATGTCAGGTGAGGACATCGGGGTAAGGGGCTTGGGAGCTGAGAGGCTGCGCACTGAGTGGATGAGTTCCGTCCGCCCTGCCCTGCTGACAGCAGCTGTGGGATGGGGAGCTGGTCTCCTGGCTGTTGTGCGCCTCCAGCCACCTCCGCTCTAGCTATAGTTCTCCCCGATCTCACCTGCTCAAGCACACAGACCCAGCCATTCTCCCCTTCCCTACATGATCACTGTTTTCCTTTTTACTGGATCATTCCCAGCATTGTATTTTCTTTCATTTAAAAAATATATATAGGGAAGCGGCTGTGGCTCAATCAGTAGGGCTCCCGTTTGCCATATGGGAGGCCCTGGGTTCGGTTCCCGGGGCCTCCTGGTGAAGTGGTTAGCTGACCCAGCGAGCGCAAGCAGCAAGGGGGGGATAAATGAATAAATAAATAAAATCTTAAAAAAATATATATATATATATATATATACGTTCCCTTAACCCCAGTCCCCCTCCAGTTACGGCCTATTTCTTTTCTCTACTGTGCAGCAGAACTCTGCAAGAGTTATCTGCACTTGCTGCCTCCAATTCTTCTCCCCCCATTTTCCCTTGAACCCACTTCAGTCAGCCATCAGCCCCCATCTCTCCACTGCATCTGCTCTCATCGAGATCACCAAGAACCTCTGTGTGGTTGCTAAATCTTACAGTCACTTCTCAGGCCTCTTCTCACCTGGCCCATCACAGCATTTGACACACATCCTCCTCGCCACATGGCCTTCATCTGGCCGGCTCTGCCACCCTCCCTTGCTTTTCCTCCTTCTTAACTTAGGGGCCGTTGTTCCTTCTTGGTCTCCTTTGCTCATTTCTCTCTTTAAAATTAGAAGCCCCATTTTCTTCTCTGTCATTTTACTTTCATCTCCTTCCTGATCTCAGCTAGCCTCATGGCCTCAAATATCATCCGCATGCTTATGTGGTGGTTTGAAGCTGTATGCACCCCAGAAAAACATGCACTTTATTCCTGTGGTGGATGCCCGTTGTGAGGAGGATCTTTTGATGAGGAAACTTCAGTTAAAGTGTGACTCCCCTCCAAAAATAAAAAAAAAAAAAAAAAAGAAGAAAAAAATAACAAAAAAAGAAAATAAATAAAACAAAAATTAAAAAACTAATAAAAAGAAAAAAAATACATTAAAAAATGTAAAAAGGTGTGACCCACCTCATTCAGGATGGGAACTTAATCCTATTACTGGAATCCTTTATAAACTGAATGAATACAGAGAGTGAGAAAGCCACGGAAGCAAGAAGCTGGGAGCATTGAAACCCAGAAGAGAAGGGAAAGTCCAGCAGGCACCTCCATGTGCCTTGCCATGTGACAGAGGAGACAAAGATCACAGGCAGCTGGTCTTCAGGAAGAAGGCATTGCCTTAATGATACCTTGATTTGGACATTTTCTTGGACTCAAAACTAAGCAAATAAATTCCCATTGTTTAAACCAATGCGTTTCATGGTATTGCTGGAGTAGCCTGGGAAACTGAAACAGCCAAGAACTCCCAAACTTGTATCTCCAGCCCAGACCTTTCTCCAAGCCCCAAGCTGTATGTGTCATTGCCTATTCTACATCACACTTGGATGTCTAATACGCATCTCAAACTCATTATGTCCCAAACTGATCTTATCTCCCCATAAACTTGTCCCACCCAGTCTTTCATGCTTAATTGATGATGTCATCCTTCCAGTTTCTCAGGCCAAGCACCTTGGAATCATCCTTAACTCCTTTATTTGATTTCCATCAAGAAATCCTGTTGGCTCTACCTCAAAAATATGTTCAGAATCTGACCATTTCTTACCACCTCCACTACCAGCATTTGGTCTAAGCTGTCACCATGTCTCGACAGCAATACTGCAGGAGCAGCTCCTCTCCCACCCCCAGCCCACCCCTACTCTCAATCTATTTTCAATGCAGCAGCCAGGGTTCTGTTAAAACATAAGTAAAATGGTAGCAAGCATACCACACTAATGCAAGTTGTTAATAAAAGGATGGAGGGAAGCGGCTGTGGCTCAATCAGTAGGGCTCCCGTTTACCATATGGGAGGCCCCAGGTTCGGTTCCCGGGGCCTCCTGGTGAAGGGAAGCCCGCCCGCACGGCGTGGTTGGCTGACCCAGCGAGCACAAGCAGCAAGGGGGGGATAAATGAATAAATAAATAAAATCTTTAAAAAAAAAATAAAAAATAAAAAAAAATAAAAAAATAAAAGGATGGTATATGGGAACTCAGTTTTTTATGCATGATTTTTCTGTAAACCTATAATTTCTCTAATAATAAAAAACATATTTGGTTCAGTTGAACAAATATTGAGTGCCTACCATATGCAAGACTTCACTTGGAATGGAATCACCACACCGTGTCTTCTATTTGCAGTATGTGGACTTTGTTTGAAAAGGAATTCTTATCTTTAAATCTTTTTCTGTTGTTAGAGTTTATCATTGTATACTATAACCCAGTTAATTTTGCATTCAGTTTTCTAGAATGAAGATATAACTTGGGAAGTGGCTATGGCTCAAGTGATTGAGTTCCTGGCTACCACATGGGAGGTCCGGTTCAATTCCTGGTGCCTCCTAAAGAAGACGAGCTGATGCGATGGGCTGGCAACCAGATGATGCAACAAGAGGAAAAGATGATGAGAGACACAACAAAGCAGGGAGTGGAGGTGGCTCAAGCGATTAGGCGCCCCCCTCCCACATGGAAGGTCCCAGGTTTGGTTCCCAGTGCCTCCTAAACAAAGAAGACCAGCACACAACAAACAGACACAGGAAATGCAAACAACGAGGGGGTGGGGAGAAATAAATAAATCTTAAAAATTTATATATAACTTAAATGTGTCCCATTTTTGAAAAAAAAATCTGCTAAAATTAAATTAAAGGATATATATATATGTGTAAGATCATGCCATTCCCCTGCTTAAAACCCTGCAATCGTTTCCCATTTCATGTGGAGGAAAACTCAACTCAAATTCTAATAATGGCCTCCAGGGTTACATGACTGTCCATCCCCACCACTCCAAACTCTTCATTTCTTTTTTTTTTAAAGATTTTATTTATTTATTCATTTATCCCCCCCTTGCTGCTTGTGCTCGCTGGGTCAGCTAACCACACCGTGCGGGCGGGCTTGCCTTCACCAGGAGGCCCCGGGAACGGAACCCGGGGCCTCCCATATGGTAAACGGGAGCCCTACTGATTGAGCCACAGCCGCTTCCCTAAACTCTTCATTTCTACTACTCTTCACCCTTGAGGGTTTCCAGCCATACTGGCCTCCTTGACTTAGAACCTTTGCACTGACTCTTCCCTCTGCCTGGAACTTTCTTCCTCCAAATGTGCATGGCTCATTCTTTAATCTCTTTGCTCAGGTCTCTTTTTCTCGGTAACATCTACCCCGACCTCCCCTCTTAGGCCTGCAGCCTACACCCTGTCCCACGTTCCTGATGCCTACTCACCGTGCTGTATTTTTCTTTTTTTCCCACAGTACTTATCCCTTTGTAACATACTAAGTAATTTACTTATTTATTATAATTTTTAAAACATTTTATCATTTATTGTGTTTATTACTTATTGTCCACCCACTGTCAGCTCGCCAAAGATAGGGAGGTTTGACTGCTGTGTTCGCTCAACACAAGGGCCCAAAACCTTGTCTCCCAGGTGCTCAATTAACATCTGGTGAATGAGTGACTCTGCAAAACATGGCCCTGTCTCAAGGAGACAAAGCTGAGACACACCCAGGGGGCCCTGGGAGGCTGTGGGTGCGGGGGTGGGGGGTACGTACCGATGGTGGCAATGATGCTGGTACTGCGAGCCGCCACGGGCTCCGAGTCGATGTCCAGCAGGCAGAGGTGCTCCAGGAAGGTGTCCGCCATGGCGGCCGACAGCTGCTGCCGCTGGAAGAAGGCAGTGCCCAGCTCCTGGGTCAGCTGGGCCACGCTGGCCCGCCGCAGGTACCCTGCCGGCCCTGCAGCAGAAGGGGCTCAGGGGGCTGCATGGGCACCTGCCTCTGCATGCTGCCCTCTCATCTCAGCACACCCTCTACTCTTTCCCTCAGTTTCCCAGTTTTTGTGGAGTCCTCCCTGTGAGCTGGGCATTATGTGCATTATCTCATTTAATCACAAATTCCTACGAAGCAGATACCGTTAAATGCTCTATAGTTATTCCCCTTTTACAGAGGCTGAGAAAGCGTCAGTAAATTGCCCAAGAGCTTATATGGCTTCTAAGTAACAGAGATGAGCTTTAAATCCAGAGTCCAGATCCGACTGACTCAAAGCTCAAGCTGCCCACCCAGCTAGACCGACCCCACACGCCTCTGGGCTTCAGGTCCTTCAGCCACTGACTTCCCTCAGCCTCAGCCCCACCTTGGCGTCCAGCCCAGGGTGGCTCCTCACTCTCCAGGCCCAGACTCACCATCCCTGGCCCCCTCTCTATTGCCCAGGTCCGGGACACCCCAGCCCAGCCCAGAGCCCCACTTCCAGCTGTACCCTCCATGCCACAGCAGGCCTGCCGGCGCCTGCGGTTCTGCCCAGCTTGGTCAGGCTGCCGGGGGGATGAGGCTGGCTGGGCAGGGGATCGGTCCCGTGGACAGGTTAAAGTGTAACCAGCGTGTCCTCGGCCACTGGAAGCCCTGGACTCCAGGGGTCAGGGTCTAACCACCACGAGGGGCCCTGTGGCGTCCAGGCTGTAGGCTCCCCTCCACCTGCCTGTAGGGCCTGGGAGAAGAGGCCCGACCAGAGTCTGTAAGGTAACATAGGAACACA
The DNA here is from genome assembly GCA_026826555.1 of Tolypeutes matacus. Taxonomy (NCBI): domain Eukaryota; kingdom Metazoa; phylum Chordata; class Mammalia; order Cingulata; family Chlamyphoridae; genus Tolypeutes; species Tolypeutes matacus. The sequence continues at coordinate 3,045,886 of JAKSZT010054308.1, forward strand.
GACCCTCTCCAAATCCCTCCTAGCAAGCTAGATATCATTTGTACCATCCATCCCCACTCCTGATTTCCACCCTCAGTTTTCCCCTCTGCTCAACGGCTTCTGTTCCCCCTTCTTACCTCCTGGAGCCCCAATCAAGAAGGACTTTGCTAAATCCCTTTGGGACTTCGAGATCCATGGCCAAATCTGCTTGCGGGGTGTGTTCTTTTGGGTCGACATGTTTCCAAAGTGGGGCACTGGGTCTGCTCCCAAAGGGTGGGACTGGGGCTGCCCTGGCTCTCTAGAGGAAGGGATGACAAAACTGCTGGTCCCTTATCTAAGGGAGCCAGAGAAAAGGGGCACACCCAGTAGGCCTCCCCTGGCCTCACACAGAGCCCCTCCCCCAGACCCGAGGGCTCTCAGGTCCTGTCTTCTCACATTCCCTCCTCTCTCATCCATTTTTCCTGATAAATTATCAATCCATTTACTCTATCGGATCATCCATCTGCATAGGGATTTTTATCAATGATGTGGCCCTTTTTCTTTGTACTTGACTGAAATTAGTCCTAGATGAATCAAGAAGCAGGGGATTTAAGGCAGGGATTAGAGCCCTAGATGGAGCTAGGAAGCAGGGCATTTTGGGGAAGGGGATCACTTCATCAGCATCACAATGGCTGCCACTTATTTACCACTCTCCAATATTTGTTGGGCACCTACTCTGAGCCAGGTCCTAAGGTCAGAGAGGTGAGCAAAACAGATGGGGCCTTGGGAGCAGATGTCGCTCAAGCTGTTGAGCGCCCGCCTCTCACACGGGAGGTGCCGAGTTTGTTCGGGTCCCAGTGCCTCCTGAAAGAACAAAAACAAACAACAAGCAAAACAAACAAATAAACCAACCCAAGGAAGCCAATGTGGCTCAGTGGTTGAGCGTCAGCTTCCCACATATGAGGTCCCAGTTCAATCCCCGGCCCCTGGGTCCTAAAAAACAAAAACAAACAAACAAGGCCTTTGCCCTTTTATAAAATTTACAGTATAGTATCAAGTATACTATAAACAAGTATCAAGCAAATAAATACATAACTACAAACTTTCTAAGTGTTTTTTTTTAAAGATTTATTTATTTACTTTATCCATTTAACCCCCCCCCTTCCCCATTTGCTGTTTTGTGTCCATTCGCTGGGCAATTCTCTGTGTTTGTTTCCTGCCATCTCTTCTCATCCTTCTCCTCCAGTCTTCACCAGGATTCGATCCTGGAGACCTCCGATGTAGGAGAGAGGTGTTCTACCACCTGCGCCACCTCAGTTCCTGACTTCAGGAGCTTTCAGAGCATCTCATCTTGTCTCTCCCCTGTTACGTCATCATCATCTTGCTGCATGGCTCCCGGGGCCTGGTGGCTCACCGGCACACAGAGCCTGGCAGTCCATGCACCTTCTATATATTTTTTTTTTATTTTACCGGGAGGTTGCGGGGATCGAACCCAGGTCCCTCCATATGGCAGACGGACGCCCAACCACTTGAGCCACATCCGCCCCCCTTTCTAAGTGTTTTTAAGGTATCTATCAGGGTGCTGGAACAGAAGAGCCAGTGGGGAGAAGTGGGGCAGGGGCCTATTTTCGATGTAGTAGTCAGGGTAGGTCTCTTTGAAGTGACATATTTAAGCTGAGATTTGAAGAAGAAGAAGGAACCAACTGGGACCAACTGGGGCAAGGAAATTTTCTATGGGGGTGATAATACATGCCAAGGCTCTGAGGAAGGAAAATGCTTGGTGCTCAAGAGACGAAGAGCTGTGAGGAGGGAAGCGGCTGTGGCTCTATCAGTGGGGCTCCCGCTTACCATGTGGGAGGCCCTGGGTTCTGTTCCCGGGGCCTCCTGGTGAGGGCGGGCCCGCCCGCATGGCGTGGTTGGCTGACCCAGCGAGCACAAGCAGCAAGGGGGGGATAAATGAATAAATAAATAAAATCTTTAAAAAAAAAAAAACCCCACACAACCCAGCGCGGTGCGGAGGCATGGGGCTGGGGGGGGGGGGTGTGGTCCATGGTGGGTCCAACGAGCAAGACCTCGCCTCGTTGGCTGGAGGAGTTTGAGGTCTGTTTGAAGTGCAGTGGGTTTAACCAGAGAAATGACATGATCCAACAGATGCTTTAGATCCCTCTGCCTGCTGGGTGGGGAATAGAGAATGGCAAGGCAGGAGTGGGTGCTGGGACAGCAGTGGGGGGGGTTCCAGTGGCAATCTTGGTAAGAGGTGATAGACTAGTGGCAGCAAGGGAGACGGAGAGAAGGGGATGCATTTGAGATGTATTTTGGAGGGGAGCAGACAGGGTGGAATGACAGAAGAGATGTGGGGAGAGGGAGAGGGAAGCTTCCATCACCTGCAGGACAATACTGAGGATTCCGGCTTGAGCAGTTGGGTAGATGGAAGTGCCATTTACCGAGACCAGGGAAGGAACAGGTTTGGGTGTGTGTGTGTAAATCGAGGTTTCGGTTGTGGACATGTTAATCATTAAAATCAGTAAGTAGACAGTTGGATCTGTTCACTGAGCAATTACCATGTGCCAAACAGCCTTCTGCACCTCGTGTACATCGGCTCCTTTTATCGCCATGACAACCCACAAGGCAGGTAGGATTAATAGGTTCGGTGGGTGTGCTGGCATCTTCTGTTGTCATCCCAGATCCCTTCTCCGTGTGGCTCCTCCACCCTGCTCTGGGACCAGGAGGCTAATCTTTGTGGACTGTACCAACGGGCTCCCTTGCCCCTTGGCCTCAGCAGGGTTCAGCCAGTGGGAGTGGCATCAACAGGAAATGAGGAGAGTGTGTGGGGGGGTCATTTACTCATTTGCTGCCCACCCCCCCAACTCTCCCTCTGTGAGGTCAAGGTCGCTGTAGGTCACAGCCCTTGCCACAGCCCCTTTCCAGATTCTAGGAACCTTTCTCTCCCCATCCTTGGGCCTCAGGTAATAACGACACCCACTCTTACTAGATCTGGGGAAGGCACTATCCCTGGTGTTTGCCAACCCCCTGCCCACACCTTGTCAATAATTCTGTTATGAAACGCTCCTCAAGTTATCCAGTTAGTTCCTGGTGGAACCCTGCCCTTAGACTTGTCTGAGGCTCAGTATCTTGTCAGTGGTGCAGCTGGGGTTCAGGCCCAGAGAATGTGGTTGCAGAGCCTGAGCTGGAACCACGAAGATCCACTCTTCCCTCCTCAGGACTGTCTCAGTGGAAGGGAAGGCGAAAAGCCTCACATTCTCGAGTTGGAAGACAAAGAGGTTAGACAGCAGGAAGGACTTCCCAAGGGAAAATGAGCATGGGGGTCCTAGGCTTTCTATATACAGAAGACAGAACAAAGAAAGATGGACAATGGGGAAGCGGCTGTGGCTCAATCAGTAGGGCTCCCGTTTACCATATGGGAAGCCCCAGGTTCGGTTCCCGGGGCCTCCTGGTGAAGGCAAGCCCGCCCGCACGGCGTGGTTAGCTGACCCAGTGAGCACAAGCAGCAAGGGGGGGATAAATGAATTAAAAAAAAAAAAAAAGAAAAGAAAGATGGACAAACATTGTGACCAGAGGGAATGCAGTAGACCACATTCTGGGTCTGGGGACTCAGGCCTTGCGCTTGGGGAGTGACCAGCGACACTGAAGGTTGTCTGGCAACTGTAAACTGCCTCGAGGGCCAGCTGGGAGAATAGGAATGATAGGGACCCAGGCCCCACCGGGGTTAGCAGGAGGTGAGAGGTGGGGCCCCAAATCAACCCACCCTGTCTCAGCCAAGTGATGGAAGTTTTGACCTGAAAGCAGGTTAAAGAGGAAAAGTGATCTGGCTGACCCTGGGTCTGCAAGGGACAATGGTTGAGATGTCTGCCCTTTGTCACCGGGTCAGGCACCCTGGGCAGGAGGCCTGTGGAACCCGGCAGAAGGACAACCGGCCCCGAGGAGCGCATCGGAACAGGTGAGTTCTGCTTTGTCTCTGCCTTCCCCGCTTCCCTAACACACCCACTCTGACCTCAGACACATACAAAGACCCTCAGGCTGGTGTCAAACACACACAGACACAGGCCCAAACACAGGTCGTCGTTCGTTCATTCTGCCGATGTGGATTGAGCCCCCACCAGATGCCCGGCCCCTGGGCTCTGAGGACGAGCAGCCCAGTGTGGGGAAAGAGACAGGAATGCCGGGGAGAGGGAGGTTAAGGTGGCTTCCCAGAGGAGGTGACACCAGAACCGAGCCGAGTAAAACGACTGAGACTGCCAGACGCTTGGACACGTTCGTGTGCACACAAACCTGCACACACACACACACAAGTTCCCCCCACAATCCACACACACACTCACACTACAAGCACGCACTCGTGCACACATGCACACACACACACTGTCACAGACCCGAATCTCACACATTTTCTGTCAACCACTGTCATACACACTCACATGCTGACTCGCACATGCTCACGCTGTGCTCTGCCCACCAACCTCAGGCCGCCCAAGACCGGAGAAGGCTACTCCGTCTCACCCAGGGAGAAGGGTCGCTGGCCGGCCTGCGAGGGGCACCCGAGAGGCGCTGGGCAGAGGAGGGGAGGAGGCGAACCAGGGCCTCTCCCCTGCCTCCACTGCTACCGCCGCAAAAGAGCCAGCCTGCAAGGAGGAGACACTCTGAGCATCAGTTCGTCTTCTGCAACTGAAGACAATACCTTCGGGAGGGCCCAGTGGAGAACGGCTGTGGAAGCTGTGTGTGCGATGCACACTGTGGGATTACTCGTGTTCTGCACATGCTGTTTACATATGCTGGCTGCTCTCAGAGCCAAGGAATCAGAATATCCGACGTGGGCCCCGAGATTTGTATTTTCAAAGTTCCATAACATTTGTTGAAAATGTTTTATTTTTTAGGATTGAGCCCACGGCCTTGTACCTGGGAAGCAGGCACTCAACCACTTGAGCTACATTTTTTTAATGTCTTTTTTTTTTTTTTTTTTAGGAGGTACCGGAGATTGAACCCAGGACCTCATACATGCGAAGCAGGAGCTCAACCTGCATGAGCTACACCCACCCCTCAAAATGTATTTAATTTTATTTATATAGATATTTGCACAATATACAAAATTTAAAGGTACGGGGGATATTGTGAAGAGCCCCTCCCCTCCCAAATCCATCCCCCTGCCCCTCCAGTTGCTCAGTTCCCCCATTTCCCCCATCAGGTTTCAGATTTCTAAATTTTCTATGTATTCTTCCAGAAATAGACTATGCAGGTACAAACAATATATAATTTCTCCCTTTTTATGCAAATGGTAGCATTGTATTGTATAATACAATTCTGTATTTTTATATAGTTTAAACTTAGTACTAGATCTTGGTCTCTTTCTATATAAAGAGAGTCCTCAATTTTGCTCATAACATTTGTAATGAATTCCCTGAAATCCATTTAAGGAACTCCTCACTTGCAGATGAGGAAACTGGCCAGAGAGAGAGAAGGAGCTGCCTGGGTCCACACGTGACAGCTAGAGGCTGAGGCCAGGCTGGGCCCACGTCTTCTGTTTACTGCTGGAGCCTTCTGTGAAGATTTCTCATATTTTGCCTAGCTCCCACCCTCTTTTGGGACCTGCTCCCAGGGGGAGCTGCCATCTTCTCTTCTAGTGGTATTTTCTTTCTTCCCAAGGACCCAGCATGTTTAGATCATGGCCTACTGTCTTGTCAAGTGTTTCCCAGAGACCCGTGGGGGTTAGGCTGGGCTCAGGAAAGCCGAGAGCCTTGCCCCAGCCAGGCTGAGTCCAGACTGTCCCAGACTTCCCCTGAGTCTGTTGGGAAGGTCAAGTCTGGGAGGTCTCGGACTGGAAACAGGGAGGTGAGGGAAGGCTTTTGTCCTGGGAGAAACTGTCTCCCGCATATCATTCCCCTCTCCTTCAACCCCAGCTCTGTCCCCTAACTTCCTTAACATGGAGTTTGCAGTGGGGGTGGATTGATAAGTCCTTGGATTCGAAGGGAGTTAGATATTTATTAAGACCTTTCACCTATATTGCCCCTTCTGATTCTCATCTCTGCCCTGTGAGTTAGACATGGAGGTCACCCAGCTGGTAGGGTCAAGAATTGGACCCAGACTGCAATGGGCCTAAAGAGTATGTAAGTGGAGGGTTAGTGCCAGGGAGTTCTAGCTGGGCAAGGACAAGGGAGGACTGAGCCCTAGGATCCGTTTTCCTTCCTGGCCTGCTTCAAGTGCTCCTCTCTTGAGGATGGGCTAACTGGAAGCTGATACTTAACCTCCATCAGACCACAGAAGATGTCAGGTAGTTATTACATCAGCTAGGACGGGAAGCGGCTGTGGCTCAATCAGTAGGGCTCCCGTTTACCATATGGGAGGCCCCGGGTTCGGTTCCCGGGGCCTCCTGGTGAAGGCAAGCCTGCCCGCACGGCGTGGTTAGCTGACCCAGCGAGCACAAGCAGCAAGGGGGGGATAAATGAATAAATAAATAAAAATCTTAAAAAAAAAAAAAATAAATAAATAAATAAATCAGCTAGGAGCCCCTCTTCTGGAATTCTCACTCCTCCTTTGACTCCTCACCTAGCAGCCTCTGCCCCTGCCTGAAGGATCTTTGACCCCACATTGGCTCTTGTTAGCTTCCTTTTCCTCGAAATCATTACTCTTTCTCTGTACTGCTTTGGATTTCCTGCTAGCCTTCTGCACATCCCTTCTCTGTCTCCTTTGTTAATTCCTCTTTCTCTTTCCTCCTGCAGAGGAACCCAGGCCTGGAGAGGGAGAACAATGAGCCAGGGTCATGGGAAAGGGCAAGGGAAGGAAGAGGTGGGCCAAGTGTAAGAATCTACAGGCTGTGGTGAGAGAAAGACCTGCAGACTTAGAGGCAAATGAAGTTGATTCTGGGTGTGGCTCTGCCTTCATTACCTGTAAAGCTTTGGCTAAACCTCTCAGCAACTCAGATTGACTCAATAGCCATGCCCCAAATAGGGTTATTTGTGGAGAGAATGAAAAAAAGAGAATGCTCTGGACCTCTCAACCAATGCCCTGGGCTGCCCCACCCTGGGCTCTGGGTTCCAGCTTCAATCTGTCCTCCCCGCTGGGTTCCCTTCTGAGAGCTCCATCCGCTACAAAGTGCAGCTCTGGGATCTGAGTGGCCTGAGATCAACAGAGCTGCAAAAATGATGTAGGTGTGGACTCTTTCTTTTTGGAGCAATGAAATTGTTCTAAAATTTTTGAGGTCATGAATGTACAACATTGGGATTATACTAAAAGCCATTGATTACACACTTTGGCTAGATCGTATGGTATGTGAATATAACTCAATAAAACTGCTTAATAAACAAACAAATAATTAAGCAAGAATAGCCAGAAATAGCAGCTATGTACAGCAGGGGAAACATAGATTGAGAGGTGAGGAATTTCCTTGTTTGTCTGTTTTTTTATTATTATTATTGAAATAATGAAAATGTTCTAACATAGACGCAATCCCATTCCACCCATACTACACTATCAAAGACATCCTAGGCTCTTCTATCCATATCGGACGGAGAGTCCCCTGATCCCAGTCTCTCTTCTCTTCTTGTCTTCTTTCTTTCTCATCCGTGGCACCTTTTTCATGGACCCAGGTCCTGACCGGCACCTGACTGGCAACATACGGTTGAAGTGATGAACACACAACTATCTGATTATACTAAATACCATTGATTGTACACTTTGGATGAATTGTATGTTTTATTAATATGTATCAATAAAAATGATTTGTTTAAAAAAATGATGCAGGTGTGCCAGGGGCTGAATGGAGAAGGATGGGATGATTTAGGAGGGAGGTAGTCCTCATAGTATAGGATAGGGAAACTGGAGTATGAATTCCGTTCTTTTCAGCTGAGATTTGTGCCTTTTCCTAAGGTGTTTCCTAGCACCTAAGGCTCTAATGGCATCATCTCCCATCTCCTTTGAAGTTCCTATTTTTCACTTAGGGACTCCTCTCCCAGATAGGCCTGGCAAACCCAACCCTGCCAAGTGACAGCAATATTACACCCTGTCAGCTGTACCGTGATCTGCTCTGTGACGACACTTCCCTGGATATCTCTCTAGTTCCTCTCCCAGTATGCACAATGACTTAACTTCTAGACTTTTTTATTTTGAAATACTGTCAAACCTGTAGGACAGTTACAAAAATAATATAAACCCCACAGACAGAACTCCAGCATACCCCTATACCCCCAACTACCCAGATCCACCAATTTTAACATTTTGCCACCTTTGCCTTTTTAATCTATCACCTATCATCTATCTATCTATCTATCTATCTATCTATCTATCTATCTATCTATCATCTATCTATCTATCTATCTATCATCTTTCTATCTGTATCTACTTACCTACCTATATGTCTGTTTTAGTTTGCCAAAGGGTGTTGTTACAAAGTACCAGAAATGGGTTGGCTTTTATAAAGGGGATTTATTTAGGGTAAAAGCTTACAGTTCCAAAGCCGTGAAAAGTCCAACTCGAGGCACCACACGGGGTGCTTTCTCACAGTCAGCTGCCACGTGGTGAAGCAAGATGGCAGGCAATCTCAGCCAAGGTCTCCACTTTTCTGCAGTTGTAGGCAAACCTGGCTTAGGGCTTGTCTCTTACCAGGCCTCCTCCCTGGGCCTCAGATCTTTGAGTCTCTCGGGAGCCTCTCTCTTTGCAGCTCAGCTGTGGGAAAAACTGGAGACTTTTCTCTCTTACATGCAGAATTAAACATGGCAGCTCCCTTTTTCTGTGTGTCTCTCTCTGTGTCATTTTCTTATCAGACCCAGCAAAAGGGCAGAGACTCAACTTGAGACAGGCCTCACTAATGTAATCCAGTCAAAATGGTCTCATAGGAATGGATTAGTTCTCTTTTTGGGATTCATAAAAGAAGTGCAAACTGCCACAGTCTATTTATCAATCCAGTTTTCAGAACACGGGAGTGTAGGTTGTGCACATCATGCTCCTTGAATACCTAATACTACTATGTACATTTCCTAAAGACAAGGAAATTCACTTATGTAACCACTTTAAATGCAGTTATCAAGTTCAAAAACTTAACATAGAAATAAAGCTTACAGTCTATATTCCAATTTTTCATGTGTTCCAATAATGTCCTTTTTAAAAAATTTCCCACTAGAGATGGCTCCCTCGTCTGTCTGCTTGTTGTCTGCTTGTTGCCTCTGCTCATTGTGTCTGCTCATTGTGCTCACTCATTGTCTGCTCATCTTCTTTGGGAGGCACTGGGAACCGAACCCGGGACCTCCTGTGTGGGAGGCAGGCACCCAACTGCTTGAGCCATATCTACTCCCCAGTAATGTCCTTTTGAGTCTTTTCTCCTCTCTTGTTAGATTAGATCCCATCCAGGGTCATGAATTGCTTTTGTCCCTTTGTCAGTGTCTCTTTAGTTGCTATTTTTTTTGTGTGTGTGTGAACATATAGACAACATAAACTTTCCCATATCAACCACTTCCAAGCATAACAACTCAGTGGGATTAATCACATTCACAATGTTGTGGTTCCTTCACCTCCTTCCATACTAAAATTTATCCATCTGCCCAAACAGGAGCCCTACACTTTCCATTCTCCCTGTCCTCCACCCCTGGAAACCTGTACTCCTTCTGTCTCTACGAGCTTGCATATTCTGATATTTTCTTTGTATTTTACCGTGGGACTTAAATTTAACATCCTAAATCTATAACAATCTTGTTTGCTTTGATGCCAACTTCAACAGTGTACACACACTATATTCCTATACCCTGCCTTCACCCCAACCTTTATGTAGTTCTTTTCACAAATTATATGTTTACACATTGAGTCCAAAACCAGTGATTTATCATTAAATATTATGTATTTGCCTTTTAGGTGCTTGTAGGAAGTAAAAAGTGGAGTTACAACCAAAAACACAATAATGCTGGTATCCGCATTAACCATTACCACATGCCATTACCCTTATTGGCGATTTTGATTTCTTCGTGTGGCTTCCATCTATTGTCTAGTGTCCTTTCCTCTCAACCTGCAGAACTCTCTTCAGCATCTCTTTTTTTTTTTTTTTTTTTTTTTACCAGGAGGTCCCGGGGATCGAAACCGGGTCCCTCCATATGGGAGACGGACGCCCAACCAGTTGAGCCACATCTGACACCTCTTCAGTATCTCTTGTAGGGTCAATCTAGAGGTGACAACCCCCCATAGCTTTTACTTATCTGGGAATGTCTTAATCTCCGCCTCATTTTTGGAAAGACAATTTTGCCAGATATAGAATTCTCCTGGTTGGCAATTTTTCACTTTCAGCACTTTAAATATTCATCCCACTGTGTTCTTGCTTCCATCATTTCCAGTGAGAAATCAGCACTTAATCTTATTGAGGCTCCCTTATATGTGACATGCTGCTTTTTGCTGGCTTTCAGAATTCTCTCTTTATCTTTGGCCTTCAATGATTTGATTATAATATGCTGTTGCGTGGGTCTATTTGGGTTTATCCTGTTTGGGATTCATTGAGTGTCTTGGATGTATATATTCATGTTTTTTTGTTAAATCTGGGAAGTTTTCAGCAATTATTGCTTTGAATATTCTCTCTACCGCTTTCTCTCTTCTCCTGGGACTAACACAATGCATACATTGGTATGCTTGATGGTGTCCCACAGGTTTCTCAGGCTCTGCTCACTTTTCTTCATTCTTTTTTCTTTCTGCTCCTCAGACTGAATGATTTCAATTGTCTTACCTTCAAATTCACTGATTTTTTTTCTTCTATCAACTCTCACCAGCTGTTGAACCTCTCTAGGGAATCTTTTTTTTTTTTTTTTTTAGGTACTGGGCCTAAAGTTGAACTTGGAACCTCATATGTGGGAAGCCGGTGCTCAACCACTGAGGTACATCGGCTTCCCCAAATTGTTTTTTTTTTGTTTATTTGCTTGTTATTTGTTATTTTGTTTTTAGGAGGCACCAGGGACTGAACCTGGAACCTCCCATGTGGGAAGCAGGCACTCAACCATTTGTGCCACATACATTCCCTCTAGGGAATTTTAAATTTCTGTTACTGTGGTCTTCTGTTCTATTTGGTTCCTTTTCATAATTTTCATCTCTCTATTGATATTCTCTTTGTGTTCACCAATTCTTTTTTTTTTTTTTTTAAGTTCCTTTAGTTCTTTGTTCATATTTTCCTTTAGCTCTTTGAGCTTATTTAGGATTATTATTATTATTATTTTTTTTTAAAGATTTTATTTATTTATTCATTTATCCCCCCCCTTGCTGCTTGTGCTCGCTGGGTCAGCTAACCACGCCGTGCGGGCGGGCTTGCCTTCACCAGGAGGCCCGGGGAACCGAACCCGGGGCCTCCCATATGGTAAACGGGAGCCCTACTGATTGAGCCACAGCCACTTCCCTATTTAGGATTATTTTTAAAAAGTCTTTGAGGAAGCAGATGTGGCTCAAGTGTTGGGTGCCTGCCTACCACACGGGAGGTCCTGGGTTCAGTTCCTGGTGCCTCCTAAAAAGAGGATGAGCAGACAGCGAGCCCAAACAATGGGGTGGGAGGGGAATAAATAAATAAATAAATAAATTAAATAAACCTTAAAAAAAAGTCTTTGGTATGTCTCAGGTCTGGTCCTTCTCACTGATGGTTTCTAATCAATTAGCCATTGATGGCTTCTCATTGATGGACTTTACCTGGGCCATGGCTTCCTGTTTCTTTGTATGTTTTGTAGCCTTTTGTTGAAACCTGGATATTTTGTTCTTTTAACGTATTATCATTGGAATTTAGACTCTGGGGCATCTGTTCCTTAAGCTTGTATCCAGCCAGTGTTACGACAGCTTTCCTTGGATGTCAAGATCTAATACAACAAAATAAATAAATAAATAAATAAACAAACAAACAAACCAGGAAAAAAAAGAAAACACCCCAGTCTTTGCAGGTTGACCTGGGTAAGTGCTCTCCTTCAGGACTTATCCTGAAGGAGCTAGTAGGCTGTGTGATTAGGCTGAGGCTTCTTGTGTAAGCTCTGAGTTTTATCTGTAAAACACTGAAGCTACCAAACATTGTAGTTGTCGTTTCTCGAGCTCTCAGAACACTTTATATACATTATCTCCTAGTACTGGTATCTTCACAGATGAGGAGCGCTAGTTTCAGGGAGGTTAAGCTAATCGAGGATCAGAGAAGTTAATGACGTGCTGGGCTTTTACCAACATGCCTAACAGCCGAACAGGCAGATAATGAAAAGGAAAGTGTGGATTAAGGCTGACAGCTGGGACGTACCTAGAACCAGCGCGGCGCCTTCCCAGCCCGGTGCGTTTCTACCAACCCACACGGCAGCCGGGACCCGCAGGGCCAGCTCCTCCCCAGCCGACAGGCCAGGGCGCAGCCTCCCACTGGTCGGCGGTCCCAGGGCCCCATGCTCATACGAGGGGGAGCAGCCAATCAGCCTCCAGCCAGCCGGCGCACGCGGGATCGCGTTGTCCGGCCCTGGCCGCGGCATGCCGGGAGTTGTAGTCTAACGGCGCATTCCTGCCACTAAGAAAGGGAGACCGAGAACTACTAGTCCCAGAGAGCCAAGCGCGGGGCGGGTTCGCCTTTTAGGAGTGCCCCGCTAACAGCCTGGACCCAGCCAGAACCAGCATCCAGAAACAGGTGAGGGGAGTTATGGGACCGGGACACGGGCTCAGCCGGGCCTTCTCTCTGTAGCGACACTCAGGCCGAGAAGCCCCGTCAATTGGTCGGGGTTCTTCCACTTTGGGGGCCGGCGGTCCCGACTGGCTGGTCCCCTGGGCGTGCCCTGCCAGTCCGTATAGATTCCGACGCTCCCACATTGCCTGGACCCCGGCATTCCTCCCCGTCCGCCCAGGCTCCTCTCCAAAGAGCTGTTGCGACGCCATGTGCGCAGTCCTGGCGAGCCCTGGGAGGCTCGGGTGCCCGGTCCCAGTGTCCCAGACCACATGCTCGCGGCACGCACGGGTTCTGGCACCAGTTGTTCCTTCCCCAGTGCTGGGAGCCTGTCTGCCTCTCTCCGCCTCCTCCCTGGGGAGCCTGGGTCCTAGATTTGGCTCCGCCGCTGTCCAACCATCTTCCCACCTCTTAGAGCCTCAGTTTGGGCTCCGTGAAATAAGAGCCATTTAAAACTTCTCCTAGCCCCTAGTCCTGGGATCATTTACTCTCTACCGCCTCCTCCCGCAGACTGGTGCACGCAGCCTTGGAAGCCTTCCGTGCTAGCCTTCTTATTTTAAGTGGCGAGCAGTTGGCGGGTCTCAGTCACTCAGCCATACTTTTTTGCTCCCAGCATTTCCTTCTTTCTGTAAGTGTCTCTTCAAGCTCAGCTCACAAAACGGCGGGGCATTCTGGGTCAGGAAGTAAAAGGTTGGGGTGGGGATGACCCGGGTTGCTGCCACGGTGCATCTGCCTTCGGTCCTTGCCCCTGCAGGGAGTGCTCGGTGCCCCCTCCCTATGCCACTCCACGATGCCCCCGTCCCGCTGGCTGAGATCTGCGGGGGCCTTCCTGCTGCCAGCCCCCTGCAGGGCGCCCAGGGAGAGGTGGCTGGGTTCCCTGCAGCGGCACCCGTGGCCCGCCCTGTTGCGGGGGTACCCAGTACCGGGCGCCTGGCACAGTGCCCGCCGCTGGTACCAAGTGTGCACAGAGGTGCCACGGTGAGTGTGCTGGGGGTGAGGGGGGAGGGGAGGGGAGTAGCTGATCAGGTTTCTGACTTGTCCTCCCTCTCCCCAGAGCACTTTACTCCTCCCTTAGGATGAATGGAGACAAGAAATCTGATGTTTATGCCCAAGAAAAGCAGAATTTCATCCAGCACTTCTCCCAGATTCTCAAGATGTTGACCGAGGATGAGATGGGGCATCCAGAGACAGGGGATGCCATTGCCCGGCTGAAGGAGGTTAGGGATGAGTGAACTGAGGGAGTGAACCTCTGGTCACTCTCCATATAGGTGGGATTCTGCTGTGGCTTTGGGGGACTTTTGACAAGTGTGGGAGAAGGCTTTTACCCGACTGAATGTGAGTGTGCTCTGGAGGGGGCAGAGCCTGGGCTGGTGGGCTCTGAAAGGAGGCAGGCCTTCCAGACTGCTCTGTGTGGGGCTAGAGGCCTGGAGCCTGCTGAGTCTTTGACTTGGGTGAGAAAGGGAATTAGTTGTCCAGAAATCCTAAGGTGCTATCCTGGCAGGGAGCTGGGAGGAAGGCAGCCTGAAGTTGTCCCGCCTCCCTCGGGCCTGCATGAAGTCACTGTTGCATCAGAAACCCCTGCTGTAGGATTTGCACTATTGCTGTGATTCTTGGGGAGCCTAATTCTTTTCCATTCTTTCTCTTGGAGTCTCTAGTAAAAAATTATTTTGTATTAGGGTTTTCTGTCTCATCTGCCTGAGAGAACCAAGGATGAGGGGGGGCTTTATCTACCCAGGGATGGGGATTAAAAGGGAAGTCATCCCACTAAATTAGATCTGGTGGGAGAAGGGCAGCAGAGGGCAAAGTGAGAGAGACCCGAGGAGGGGACATCACTGAAGGGAAGAGGGTATGGGTCCCCTAACCTGGGTCGCCCAGGCTCCCCTCTGCCTGATATTGGAGGGATTATGTCTTTAATACAGTGAGGGAGGCTTTTCATTTACAAATGGGTTCAACTGTGGGTAGAAGGATGAGTTCTGAAGGGGAAATCCAGGAGAGGCGGGGTGGGAAAGGAACTTGAGAAGGAGAGATTGGAACAAGCCAGCCATTCCCACAGCATGTGTAGAACTTTCCCTGGGTTCAAGCCCTGACTTGGACTTGGGAGCAGATTTTAATCTGTCCTATGGAGGCTTTAAATGTACTGGGGAAGGAGTTGGGGTTGGGGAGCATAAAGTTAAATGGTGGTTAGAAGTGGGAGAGGGCAAGGGGAGCTCTCAGAGGAGGTGCTGTGTGGACCCTGACCCTCTGTCCCCTTCCCCCGTGCCCCCAGGTCCTGGAGTACAATGTCATTGGAGGCAAGTACAACCGGGGTTTGACGGTGCTGGCAGTATTCAAGGAGCTGGAGGAGCCAAAGAAGCAGGATGCTGATAGTCTTCAGCGGGCTCTGACCGTGGGCTGGTGTGTGGAACTGGTGAGGGGGGTTTACTGGAAGTGGGTGCCCTGGAGGATGAGGAGGGCAAGAGGAGGGATGGGCCTGAAACTGGATCCTAGGTTGTGCTTGTGTTTCTGTGCCTCAGTAGTGTGCTCCAGCCAGATTTCGACAGAGTGAATCACTCCAAGGTTAACAAATACGGGGAGCCTCTTTTGCCATTAGGTGCATATTTGAGCTGTAGACCAGTTGTGGGCCAGGGCTTTAGGACTGGGCAGAGAGGCGACAGCAATTTCCCGTGAGCAGAGGACAGCCATAAAAGTGACACAGCCCTTCCAGAAGATTATTCTAAAGCAAAGATTAAAGACTGGCAACCTCCTGATAGGTTTTGAAAATGTTTTAAAATGAAGTTCTCTAAGTGTAACAAAGTAGATATTTCACATAAAACAGAAATTTCTAGCATCACTTGGAAAATTGCAAGATCTGGGTCCACATTCCCATATAGCAACAATTGGCTGAAGCTACAGCTGAGGCTGAGTGGAGGCTGCTTCCCTGAGATAGGGCATGTGCTCTCCTGCGTGTGCACCTTTCGCTGGTTTACCCCAAGGACCCTCCTCTCCTGCACCCAGCTTCCCTGGCCTTAAAGGTGTTTGGTTTGCTGGCTTGGCCAAAAGGCTTTGTCGGAGGTAAGGTGATTGGATTCCATGAAGGATGCCAGGTCCTGAGGGGGTGACAGTGAGCCCAGACGGACTTGGGAATGACTGGATGAGGTAGGGGTGAAGGAGAATGCATGGTGCTGAGGCTCCTGGTCAAAGTGACTGGGAGGACTGTGAGGAGAAAAGCACTTGCTCGAGGGAGGATGTGATAAGCTCCGAGTCAGCTGTGCTGCCTTCTTGCTATGGGCAGAGCAAGTGGAGCTGCCTGTTCTGTAGGTGCTGGAAATTCCAGTCTGGAGCTTGGAAGTGATATGGGCCTGGAGATAGAAGGATTTACCTCCAAGGACGTAATGCAATGGCGGGGGTCACTGAGGGAGAGGGCCCTGGGTGACAGGATGTCTCTCTAGGGATCAGGGGGTGCTGAAGAGTCCACAAACCTGGAAATTAAGTGTTCCTATCTCTCCACACCCTCTCCAACACTTGTAGTTCTCTTTTTAATAGTGACCATTCTGGTAGGTGTGAAATGATATCTCATTGTACTTTTTTTTTTTTTTTTTTGGAAACCTCGAAACAATTTATTGAGTTGCTTTATACAAGATTTAACAATTTCCACACCACCCCTAACACCAACATAGTAGCTGCACAAAAGCCACAGCCCCTTTCACACCTAAGAAACGGCTGTGCCCCAGTAAGTGCTCGGAGACTTTGCTGCACCAAGGAAACCCCTGCAGCTGCTGCAGCCCCCAGACCCTGGAGCCCTCTCTGCCCCACTCTCTGCGATTTGCATTTCCCTAATCACGAGTGATGTTGAGCATTTCTTCATGTGTTTTCTTGCCATTTGTATTTTTTCTTCCTTCCTTCCTTCCTTCCTTCCTTCCTTCCTTCCTTCCTTCCTTCCTTCCTTCCTTCCTCCCTCCCTCCCTTGCTGCTTGTGCTCGCTGGGTCAGCTAACCACCACACGCCGTGTGGGCGGGCTTGCCTTCACCAGGAGGCCCCGGGAACCGAACCCGGGGCCTCCCATATGGTAAACGGGAGCCCTACTGATTGAGCCACAGCCGCTTCCCATTTTTTTTTCTTTAGAGAAATGTCTATTCAAGTCTTTCGCCCATTTTTTAATTGGGTCATTTGTCTTTTTATTGTTGAGTTGTAA
>JAKSZT010054308.1:3063057-3083481 GCA_026826555.1 Tolypeutes matacus
TTGTTTTTAGGAGGTACCGGGGATTGAATCTGGGACCTTATTATCGGGGCAGCAGGCACTCAACCACAGAGCTTCACTCGCTCCCCCAAGCCCTTTAGAGACAATCTTAGTTGATTGGTGGTGGTTGAAAGCAGATTGCC
This sequence comes from Tolypeutes matacus, assembly GCA_026826555.1. NCBI lineage: Eukaryota > Metazoa > Chordata > Mammalia > Cingulata > Chlamyphoridae > Tolypeutes > Tolypeutes matacus. The sequence goes on from JAKSZT010054308.1 coordinate 3,063,198, forward strand.
CTTGGGGGAGAGGAGGTGGATGGGTGGTTTGCAAGGGGAACTATGCCACTCCAAATAAACACAATCCAAATAAAACCTGCGACTCCGATTGAAAAACTAACACCCCCCCACCCCCCACCCCTCCACCCCCCGCGGTCAGAGGTAAAAACGAGGGCAGGTGCCTTCTTCCCCAGGGACTGTGCCTGGAGCCGGAGCAGTGGTTGTGCTGGCCCTTTCCACACTGCCCACACCTGAGTCAGTGGGCAGCGCTGGGGCTTCCTTTGAGCAGTTCAGACCTCCAGACACAACAGGGATCTGGATGGTGTCCTGAAAATGTTTAAGGAACCAGAATGTAGAGGGTGGTTGCAAGAAGTGTGGGAGAAACTAGGGTTTTTCAGGCTTTGATTTATTCATTTGACAAGCATTTATTGAGTGCCCACCCTTTTGGCTGCTAGCCTCTGGAAATGCCGAGAGAGTCAACATTGTCTCTGCCTCCAAAGAGTTCACAAGTTTGTGGGAAAACAGGTGTCTTCAGCTACCTTCAGACAGGCTGGGGCTCAGAAGAGTGAGACCTTTGCTGAGTACAGAAGCAATACCCAAGGGTGAAAGTTACCAGGAGTCATCCTCCTAGGCCTGCACTCGCACCCACACCCAGGCTCCCTTAGGTGGGGCTGTGATCCTCACCACGGGGTGTGTTAAGCAGAGTGCCTGGGACAATGCAGGACGACGCGCCTTCGCTTGTGTAAGAAGTCAGGTAAAGTCAGGTGGCACGAAGAAATCTTATTCTAAGTGTTCATGGGAGTTTTTGACAAGAGAAAGGTATTTCGTAATCTCCCTGGCACTGGGGATTATCTAGGCTCACTGTCTAGACATGCCAGACGTCTGTATAAATCTCTTACTCTGATGAGCAGAGAATGTTAGTACCATTTTTTATAGCTGGGGAGTGAGCCAAAGAAGTCGTAGAACTTTGCAAGGTCCCACCACACAGAACAGGCGTCCTCAGCCTCTTCATCCTTCCCACCTCATCAAAAGCCACTCTGTGTCTGGTAGAAGGAGCAGTAAGGAGCCTGGTGGGTCTGATCCCACTCTTGTTTCTCTTCCTAGCTCCAGGCTTTCTTCCTGGTGGCAGACGACATCATGGATTCATCCCTCACCCGACGGGGGCAGCTCTGCTGGTATCAGAAGGTAAAGTGGGCAGGAACTTGGCAGTGGGCACAGGAAGAGGTCACCGGGAAGCAGGCACATAACAGCCTGATTGACATGTTTGAGGTGACGGTTCTCAATATGAGCCTACCCCACAGACCCAGAAACTGAGTGCTCCTTTTTCTCTGTGCCCCTGACAGCCAGGCATAGGTTTGGATGCCGTTAATGACGCCATGCTTTTGGAAGCGTGTATCTACCGTCTGCTGAAGCTCTGCTGCCGGGAGCAGCCCTATTATCTGAACCTGATTGAGCTCTTCCTGCAGGTGTGCTTCCCAGAGGCTGACTGCGTTAGCTTTGGCCTCTCTGGATAGTGTCATCTAGCTGGTTTCAGGGCACAGGAGATACCTAGGGCGGCCTGGAAGGGGAAAGGGAGCAAGGAAGGGAGTTGGCAAGGGTGAAGGTGGTGGCAGGAAGGACTTCTCTGTCCCTGTGTGATTGGAAGAAGGGGTGATAAAGGAGAGCATGTGTGTACAAATATGGGCCTTGAGGGTTTTTTTAGCCCCATCTGGGGCCTTCTGTCTTTCCCACTACTGGTCTGACTCTGCCCTGTTGTCAGCTGGTGTGGGATGTGGGGCCCAAGAAGTCAAAGTTCCCCATCCCTGGAGATGGTCCAGCTCATGGGCCATCTTCTCCTTAGAGTACCTACCAGACTGAGATTGGGCAGACGCTGGACCTCATCACAGCCCCCCAGGGCAACGTGGACCTTGGCAGGTTCACAGAAAAGAGGTGAGGGGCAGCAGGAACCATGTCTGGACTGGGGGAGGACCCAGGGCAGGCAGTGCCCTTCTGAAGAGCTTATCTTCTTCCCCTACTCAGATACAAATCCATTGTCAAGTACAAGACCGCTTTCTACTCCTTCTACCTTCCTGTAGCTGCAGCCATGTACATGGTGAGTGACACCCTTCCCTCCCGCCCCCACATTGCTGCCCTGTTGAGGGCTTTTGGACTGGAGGCACAGAACAGACAATGTTGGATGACCTGGTTCCACCAATGAATGGCTGTGTGACCTTGATTAAGTCATTTAATCTCTCCGAGTCTGTTTCCTCAGCTGTAAAATGAGAAGTTATGCAAATTAACTGAGGCAAGGGATATGAAAGTGCTCAGCCCATCATAGGAGAACAGTGAACCTTGCATCTGAATCTAGATAGGAGTAGGGTGGAGATAATTCTGCCATGCAAAGGCAATTAATGGGAGTAACTGACTACCCTGACCTTGCTTCCCCAAGTTCCCTTTTCATCCTGAAAGAAGTTTGAGGTGGCAAAAAGATTGGGAAGAGGGACCAGAGTGACTTGTGAGAGAAGAGAAGATGGTCCGAGGGCCTCCAGAATGGATTCCTAAAGTGGGCAGGGGCATCCCTGCTCTGACTCCCCAGAAGGCAGCCTAGCCAGGGAGGCCAGGGATGGCTGGAAGGAGAGGAGAGGAGGTTTGGGGATTACACTCTGACAAGACCCCAACGGAGGAGGAAGCAGCCAGGAAGATGAAGGGACCTCGGGGTTCTGCTTCTCAATCCCTTTTCCCTATAGGTGGGTATTGATGGGGAGAAGGAGCATGCCAATGCCAAGAAGATCCTGCTGGAGATGGGAGAGTACTTCCAGATTCAGGTAGGAAGGCATGGGACACTGGCAGAGAACAGGCACCCACTTTCCTCCTTCCCTGCCTCGGGAAGCCTCTTCATCCCTCCTTTTCTGCCCCCTTGCCCAGGATGATTATCTTGATCTTTTTGGGGAACCCAGTGTAACTGGCAAGGTTGGCACTGACATCCAAGACAACAAGTGCAGCTGGCTGGTGGTTCAGTGTCTGCAGCGGGCCTCTCCAGAACAGCGCCAGATCCTGAAGGTACCCAGGAGAGGGTTGTGGGTCCCTGAGCTGCTAAGAAAGGGAGTGGAAGAGTGGTTCTCATCTTGGAATGATTCTGCCCCTCCCAGGGGACATGTGACAGTGCCTGCAGACATTTTTGTTGTAACAACCCCGGGGTGGGGGTAGGGGGTATATTAACTGGTGTCCAGGGGTAGAGGCCATGGATGCTGCTAAAGATCCTGTAATGCACAGGACAACCCCAAAAAACAAAGAATTATCTGGCCCCAAATAATAGTGCTGAGGTTAAGGTAGAGGAAGTCAAGACCATCTGGGATGGGGAAAGGGAGATTCAGGATCTTGGACACAGAGACACTTGAAATTGGAGGCAAGAATGGAGCAAATGGCTCTAGAGATCTTCTGAACATGTGGAGGAAGTGGGTGGAGGGGTCCTGGGGGCGCTGGGGGAAGGCTAAGCCCACTTTCCTGCCTCTAACCCCTTCTAGGAGAATTACGGGCAGAAGGAGGCGGAGAAGGTGGCCCGGGTGAAGGCGCTGTACGAGGAGCTGGAGCTGCCAGCTGCCTTTACGCAGTACGAGGAGGACAGCTACAGCCGCCTCCTGGGCCTCATCGAGCGGCACTCTGAGCCCCTGCCCCCGGCTATCTTCTTGGGGCTGGCCCATAAGATCTACAGGCGGAAAAAGTGACCTAGACTGCGAGGGCGGCGAGGGGAGGTCTTAATAAATTAGCCCACTCTTCTGTGTGTCTGCTCGTGCTCTGCCGGCCCTGCCCAGCGTGGCCTCAGGATGGGAGGGGTGTGGTGAGGGGACGCTGTGCGGAGCCGGCCCCGGGTCTTGGCACGAGGGACACATCGGGAAGCCGAGCTGGGCCGCAAGGGCTGACAAAGGCGGGCCGCCCAGGGCCGGGGGCGGGCCGGAGCCGCGTCACGGCTGTGCGCGGAGGGGCGCGGCTGCTCCTGACGCCCGCCCCCTCCCGTGCGCTCGGAGCCGGCCTGGGAGGGGACCGTGCGAGCCGCCGACGAGCGCCCGGCCTGGAGGCGGTTGCGGGAGTACCCTGGTGAGGACCCGTGGGTGTGAATGGATGGACCGGGGCTTGCGGGGTGGGGCGGCAGAGGGGGACCGGCTCGACAAGGTGGGTGGTGGCTGGATGGTAGAGATGGGTAGGGAGGGAATGGACCCGCGTACCGGTGTTCCGGGCGGGGTGAGGGTGCACCGCGGCTACGGGCTGGAGCCGACAGGGCCGCTGCGGGGCGGCCTGGCGATGCGGAGTTGGGTGGACTGCTGCTCTCTCCCCGCCCTCCGCCCCTTGCATTAACCATCCAGATGCGGCTCAGTGCCCCGGCCCCATCTCAGAGCATCCGGGCGGGGCCCCCCTTGGCCCCTTCCTCTGGGAGCGAGAGGCAGGCTTGGGGGCAAGGCCAGACTAATGCGGAGAGGACCCAGGGGGCCATTTGGGGATCCAGTCTCTTCCAAGCCCCCGCACCCCCAAGAAGATCCAGAGCGCAGCCGCATTCTCTGACCCTCCCCGCACCATTCCCTGGGGGTTGCATTCGACTCCACCTTCAAACACTGCAGTGGAAACTAATGGCCAATCGATGCTTATTTGCACCTCATTTAAATATCGCCCGTGGCACCCGGCGTCTTCTCAGGCCTGCTCGGCCTTTAGTCACCGCGGTGTCCTTCCCGCGGCCGCGCCCTCACTGCCTGGGTTTCCCCACCCTGTCTTCTAGGTCTGCATCTGCGGTGGTCAGGTGGAGGCCCGACCCTCCTGATTGTCTAGGGGCCATCCCGCCGCCGCCGCACCATGCTGTCCCCTCAGAGGGCTTTGCTTTGCAACCTCAACCACATCCACCTCCAGCACGTCTCCCTGGGCCTGCACCTGTCCCGCCGTCCTGAGCTCCGGGAGGGGCCCCTGAGCACACCTCCTCCTCCAGGGGACACCGGGGGCAAGGAGAGCAGGGGCCCCTGCAGTGGGACTCTGGTGGACGCCAATTCCAATAGCCCAGCTGTGCCCTGCCGATGCTGCCGGGAGCACGGGCCAGGCCTAGAGAACCGGCAGGACCCGACTCAGGAGGATGAGGGGGCGGCCTCGCCCTCAGACCCGGGCTGCTCCTCCTCTCTCAGCTCCTGCTCAGATCTCAGCCCCGATGAGTCCCCCGTTTCAGTCTACTCGAGGGACCTCCCAGGAGACGAGGACGCCGCTCCCCAGCCCAGCATCGCCCCCCTGGAGCAGGGCTCCCCGCCAGCCTCCGCAGGCCGTGGCCCCTGTTCCCCGGACAGCTTCTGCTGTTCTCCCGATTCCTGCTCCGGAGCCTCGTCCCCACCCAGCCCTGGCCTGGACTCCAACTGCAACGCCCTGAGCACCTGCCAGGACCCCCCTTCCCCACGGCCGGAGGACGAGGAAGAGAGCGAGGAGCAGGGCCTCCTTCCCTCCGAGCTCCCCGACGCGGATGATGGGAAAATCGACGTGGGCAAAGCGGAGCCCAGTTGGAAAATCAACCCCATTTGGAAAATTGACACGGAGAAAACGGATGCCGGCTGGAAAATCACCGAGAACAATAACTCTGGCTGGAAAATCAGTGGGAATATTAACTCCGACTGGAACACTGAACCTGAAAAATTCGACTCCCGTTGGAAAACCAACCCGGGGATAACTGATTCTGGCTCGAAAACAGCTGCAGGGAAAATTGATGGAGGCTGGAGAAGTGACGTCAGCGAGGAGCCGGTGCCCCACCGGACAATCACGTCCTTCCACGAGCTGGCCCAGAAGCGCAAGCGGGGCCCGGGGCTGCCCCCGGTGCCGCAGGCCAAGAAGGACCGCAGCGACTGGCTCATCGTCTTCTCGCCCGACACCGAGCTGCCCCCCGCCGGGTCGCTGGGCGGCTCCCCGGCGCCCCCTCGGGAAGTCACCACCTTCAAGGAACTCCGGTCCCGAAGCCGGGCGCCGCCTCCGCCAGTCCCGCCCCGAGACCCCCCAGCTGGCTGGGCCTTGGTCCCGCCCCGGCCCCCAGCGCCCCCTGTCCCTCCCCGGAGGAAGAAGAACCGACCCGGGCTGCAGCCTATAGCGGAGGGGCAGCCCGAGGAGGGCAGGGCGGGCAGCCCCGCGGCTGCCGAGGAGGCCCCGGCCGCGAACCAGCCCGAGGAGCCCCGCGCGCAGGCGGGCCTCGAGGGTAAGAGGCCGCGGGCGGGGACGGGAGGGGCGCCTCGCCACGGCCGCCGGGCCTCCAGCCCTGCCCCCCGTCTCCCCCCCTTCTGTGTCACCCGCCCTCCCCGTCCCCTTCTACCAGGGAGCGCCCGGGGGAAGGGAGCCCGGGGAGGGGGGCGCGATTGGGCTGCGGGACTAACTCTCTGCCCCCTCTTTCTCCTGCCCCTCGCCTGGCTGCCCGTCCCGCTGCCCTCCTCCCCGTCCGCGCCCGCCCCGCCAGTCCCGCCTGCAGCCGCTCCCCTTCTGCTCCCGCGGCCCCTGGTTTTCCGTTTCTCGGCCGAGGGGCGCCCCCTGTTGGAGGGTGGGGGCGCGGGCGCAGCCGGGTCTCTGCTCCTGGCGCCTCTGGCCCGCTGGCCCGGAGCCGGGCTGCGGCTGCTGGGGGCGCCGAGCCCCGCGGACGAGCAGCTGCTGCCTGTCCGCCTGTCGCCGGTGGGAGCCTATTCGCCTCCGGCTCGGGGGGCCCTGCCCTGCCTGGCCAGCCCCGAACTGGCACTGCTACTGTCCCCGCTCTTTCCCAGAAGTAGCACCTTCCCCGCCGCGGCTCCCCCACCCCGCCAGGTACCCGCTCCCCCGCTGCCACCGCCACCTCGTCCGCCGAAGGCCCCTCGCTGGATCCGGAGTCCACCGCCTCCGCCCAGGCTACGTAAGCCGGACCCGGGCCAGCCGCGAGGGCCGCGCTGCCCACTCCAAGGCCGCACTCCCCGCTAGGCCCTGAGCGCCACTCCTCCCAGGTGTTCCCGGGCTCGGCCCCGCCCCTCAGCCTGGGCCGAGTCCCGACACGGCCTTCGGTCCTGGGGAGTCCTGACCCGCTCCCCGTGCCAGGGGAGGGTTGCTGCTCTCTCGGCTGGGGGGCCCGGCGCCTTTGCTCCCAGGCCCACCCTGGGCCTAGCGGCTGCGGGCTTCCCCGGCTTCCACGCCCAGTCCTGGCAGGGGCCCCAGCCAGTCCACGGTTCAGGAACTGGCATCACATTCTGGGTAGAATACCTCGGCACCTGCAGCTCGGGCCTGACCCCCACCTTGCTCGGGAAGGGTGGAGAGTGAATCTCCTGGAGGTCATTGGCCGGAGGGATTCTGGCCACACCCTCCCCGAGCGGCCAGGCCCACGTGGCTGCTGGGGCGCCCCCCACCTGGGTGCAGGCTTGGGCCGGGGTTTCCCCTTTACGGCACCTTCTACCTCTCGACCCCCCGTCTCTCCTCCTTTTCCCGTCTGTCTGTCTTTCCATTGGTCCAGGCTCCCCACGTGTTCCCCGGTGCTCGGCGGGCTGCCGGGGGCCCGGGGCCGGGGCGGGGCGCAGGGCTGCCCCTCCCTTCCCTTGCTCCGTCGTCTCCCGCCCTGCCGGTCCCAGCCCCGCGGGCGGGAGGTGAGCGCGGCTGTCTGGAGTCCGGGACTTCCGGGTTGAGGAGGTGGGAGCTGGGCCCTGAGGAAGGGAAACAGAACCCGGGGACGGGGGGCGGTGAGTGCCGGGATATGCGCAGGGTTTCGCTCCGGGGGCCTGGGCCGAGCTGCCGCCTGCTGTGTCCCTCGACCCTTAAGAGCCTTAGGGCCAAGGGCGCTGCCGACCCGCAGGGTGCCTAAGCCCGGAGGCCCGGAGGCACTCCTGGTAAGTGTCACCCCATCCTTCTTTCCTCCCGCCAGTGCGCAGTTCCTGGTCGTTCGCCGGTGTCCCCGGGGCCCAGCAGCTGTGGATGGCAGAAGCCCAGAGTGGGACTGGCCAGCTGCAGGAGCAGAAGAAAGGTGGGCCCCCTGCCCCCTGCCCTCTGGCCCCTGCCCTCTGAATGCACTGGCCCTCATTCAGGCCCTTCCCTCCCAGGCTTTAAGGGACAGGCAGACGCCAGTCCCCCATGCCCACTTTTCTCTTAGACGGGGGAGATGTCCCTTGGGATGCCCGGAAGAGAGCGGAGTCGGAGTCTTCCTCCTCCCCCCTGCCCCCCTGCCCCCCACCCCCAGGTCTCCTGATAGCCATCAGTGCCGCTGTGGACAAAATCATATCGCACTTCGGGGCTGCCCGGAACTTGGTTCAGAAGGTAAAGGTGGTTTGGGGAGAGCTCCGGTTGGTGGGCAGGGGGCCGGCTGGCTCTCGAGACCCATCCCCACTGTGTGGCCTTCAGGCCCAGTTGGGGGATAGCCGGTTGAGTCCGGATGTGGGGCACCTGGTGCTGACCACCCTCTGCCCGGCCCTCTACACCCTGGTGGCTGATGGGCTGAAGCCCTTCCGGAAAGACCTCATCACCGGGCAGCGCAGGAGCAGCCCCTGGAGTGTGGTGGAGGCATCTGTGAAGCCAGGTGAGGGGGCGGGCTGGGCCTGGGGCGAGGGGCAGGGCCCGGGCCTGGCTGACGGGTGCCCCTGGTGTCCTCAGGCTCCGGCTCCCGCTCCCTGGGAGCTCTGTACAGCCAGGTGAGCCGCCTGGGCCCTCTGAGCAGCAGCCGCAGCCGCTTCCATGCCTTCATCCTGGGCCTCCTCAAGTGAGTGACCACCTCATGCCCAGGGGCCCTTCCATGGCGGGGGGGCGCAGGGGCAGTGGGGTAGGGCACAGGGGTGCTGCCCATGCCCTCAGAAAGGCCCTCCCTTCTTTCAATCTCATCTCCTATCCCCTAGCCAAAGAGGCCCGTCATCTCCCAACGCCTTGAATTTCTGTTTTCTCCTTTTCACCCCAGCACTAAGCAGCTGGAGCTGTGGTTTTCCAGTCTCCAGGAAGATGCAGGTCAGAGGCTCAGATGGAATGGAATGGGGGTTGCTGGGCTGTGAGGGGAGGAGGGGACAGGATCTTTCCTGGGGGTTCCCACAGATGCCAAAATGGTCTTCTCAGTCCAGATTGTTGATCTTGTTACTTTTCTGCTTAACACTCTTCTAAGGAATCCCATTGCTCAAAGCCTCACTGGGGCCTCCAGAGTCTAGGCCATCTGGCTTCTGTCGTCCTGCTCCAGGCCCTGGGCTTTCTCCGATCCCTGTTTTCCAGTCCTTGCTGCCCCAGGGCCTCACATCTGTTGTCTCCTCAACCTGCCCTGCCTGCCTCCTCCTCATTAACTTTCTTTTTTTTTTTTTTTTTTTACCGGGAGGTCCCGGGGATCAAACCCCGGTCTCTCCATATGGTAGACGGACGCCCAACTTCTTGAGCCACATCCGTTTCCCCTCATTAACTTTCATTCATCCTTTGGGGTCCTTTCTCAGTGAGGGCCAACCCCCCATCCTCAGACTGGGCCAGACCCTGTGCCCAATTTTGTGCATGTACCCATGGCACCCTTGTCATTCTCCTTCCTTGCCTTTATACTTTTACTCAGTTATTTGTCAGCGCTTGCTCTACGTGTATCTCCCTCGCTACGCTGTGGTTCCACATGGGTAGGGATGTGTCCGTCTGGTCCCCCACCATGTCCTTCCCTACACCACCCCCTGCCCCAGCGCTTAGCACAGAGTGAGGCTGCTGCGGGGAGTCCTTTGGAGCCAGGCCCTGGGTGGGAGCTGATGTTGGCCTTCTCTTCCTCAGGTTTGCTGTCCCTCCTGTACCTGCCCACTGGATTCTTCTCCCTGGCCCGGGGTGGCTGCCCCTCCCTGTCCACAGAGCTGCTGCTCCTGCTGCAGCCATTGTCAGTGCTCACCTTCCACCTGGACCTGCTCTTTGAGCACCACCACCACCTGCCCCTGGGCCCGCCTCGGGCCCCTGTCTCCCCAGGCCCGCCTCCAGCCCTGCAGCAGACTGTGCAGGCCATGCTGCACTGGGGGGGTAGGCTGGCCCAGACCCTGCGGGGGGCTTCGGGGGAGGCCCCTTCAGGCCCTTCAACCCCCCCAAGTCCTCCCACACCAGCTAGCTGGTGGGAGCAGCTGACCCAGGCCTCCCGGGTCTATGCCTCCGGGGGCACCAAGGGTTTGCCCCTTACCCAGTGGGGGCCCAGGCACCATGGGCCTCCAGCTGAGGGTGCACAGGAGAGAGCCCCGCCTGTGGAGGAAACGGCACCAGGCAGAGGCGTGTGGCTGGGCAGACTCTTTGGAGTGCCTGGGGGCCCTATGGAAACTGAGAACGGAGCCCCAAAGTCCAGGTAATGGGGGTGCCTGGTTCCTTCAGTAATCTCTGGCCACCTTCCCTTGATCTCCAGTGGCCCTAATTTAAAACTCCCCAGTGATCCCCTAGATCAAGGGTTGGAGTCTGTTTTTTTAATAGCTATGACCTAAAAATGGTTCTTACATTTTTAAATGGTTACATTTTAATGGTTATGTGACTACTGTGTAATGCTCTCGATTTTACTCTTGGCCCTGAAAGCCTAAAATATTTCCTATCTGGCCCTTTAAGAAAAAGTTCTAGCCCTGCTCTGGGGCTCTCTAGTGACCCTCTGAATCTCTCTGAGCCTCTATAGACCCTGCTGGTTCCACAGGATTCTTGTGACTTTCTGGCCTTGTGGACCTTTCTCATCACTTCCCTAATTACCCTAAAGCCACCTTGTCCCACAGCTGCCAGTCTGTGCTCAGCAGTGACCAGCTCCTGACCTCTTTTGAACTACAGGACTACAAACCCCTCAGCCTCTCCTTCCCGCTAAGCCTCTGCGCTCTCGGATTCTCTTTCTGGGGTGGGGCGATCTCTGTGACTCTGTCTCCTTTCCTCTAGGAGACCGTCCAGCTGGCTGCCCCCCACAGTGAGTATGTTGGCTCTGGTGAAGTGGGGGGCATCTCCTGACACTCCCTCTTCTCCTGAGGAGCCTGAGGCCTCAGCCTCCAGCCTAGTGCAGGCCCACAGGTAAAGAGAAAGGGGTAGGGAAGCGGCTGTGGCTCAATCAGTAGGGCTCCCGTTTACCATATGGGAGGACCCCGGTTCCGTTCCCGGGGCCTCCTGGTGAAGGCAAGCCCGCCCACATGGTGTGGTTAGCTGACCCAGCGAGCACAAGCAGCAAGGGGGGGATAAGTGAATAAATAAATAAAAACTAAAAAAAAAAAAAAAAAAAAAAAAAGAGAGAAAGGGGTAGAGTGCACTGGTGTGTAACAGCGTGTGTTGTATGCGTGTTTCCGCTTTCAAAGAGTGGGTGGGAATTATAAAAGACTCTGACTTCACAGTTAAGACTGTGCTTAGCTTGCTTTGCATCTGTCTTATTTATTATCTGTGTGACACTTAATTTCTCGGAGCCTTGGTTTCTATCTCTGTGAAAAAGGAATGATTAAATACCTTTTTATTATGGTTGCTGTGAAGACTAAAGATCATTTTATGGGTGTATTTGGTGCATAGTAGGTGTCCAGCTAGTGTTACCTATTATTATTGAGCGTGCGCACTCATGCACCCTGCGTGCCCACTGAGGGACTGTGCTGCTCTTCGGTGGGGTCTTCTAAGCAGGCACCAGGGGCTGCTTCTGTCTTGGGGTCTTGCTTCCTTTGGGCTCTCTCAGTACACTGAATTAAGCTGGTTGACTTTTCATTCGTTCAGCAATATTTTTTGAGTACTTACTGTGTGTTAAGCATTATGGTAGTGGAGAGAACCCAAAGGTAAACATATTGGAGTCCCTATCCCCAAGAAGCTTATAGTCCAGTGGGAGATATTGATGAATAAATGAGCATAGTGTCCTGTATGGTAGAGACTTTAGGAAGGGAAGACTGAGTCCTTTGGGGCCATATGGACAGGACTTCTACCCCCAGGCTTGGTGGCTCAGGAAAGGCTCAGTGATGGTGTGTGGGTGAGCATCTGGCAGGGGGGAACAGTATGCAAAGTTAGGGAGGCCTGAGTGTGGTATGTTTGAGGAACCGTGGGTACATGTGGCAGGAATGGCAGATGCCGACAGCACTGATTGGGAAGCTGGAGGGTTCAGTGGGCCACCTTAGGAGACTGGACTTTCTTGTGAGGCAGTGGGTGCCACTGAAAGGTCTTAGCCTGGGAGTGATGTGCTTGTGTTCTAGAAAGATCTCTGCTGTGTGGAGAATGGACCTGTGGGCAGAGGTCAAGGGAGGATTCAGGGAGACCAGTTAGATTATATGCATTGTTCCCAGAGCGAGAGGATAGAGGTCTAATGAGTGGAAGTGAAAGAGTAGATAGAAGAGTAGGAGATAGAAACATTAAACACCAAACGAGTTTTAGTGATGGATGAGACATAAGGAGTTGAGACACTTGGTTTGTCAGGAGCAACTGGGGAGAAGGTGTGTCATTTACCACTATAGGAGGCACAGAGGAGGGACTAGTTTGGATGAGTTATTTAGTTTGCATATGTTGCGTATGTTGAAATAGAAGCGCTGGAGAGAAGTGCAAATATTGTCAAGTAAGCAGCTAAAGAGTGGGTTTGGAACTCAGGAGAGGACTGGGGCCCCATGTAATCAACATGTCAATGGTCCATGAGCCTCTTCCAGAACCAAGTCAATTTCACTGAGCTGAACCAACAGGGGTGCACCACACAGCGGGGAGGTGAGGCCTGGAGGCAGCAAGGCCCCACCTCCCTCACTTCACCCCAGCATCTCCTTCTGGCTCCCCTCAGGGCAGTCCGGGCTCTCTGTGACCACACTGCTGCAGGACCAGACCAGCTGAGTTTCCGGCGTGGTGAGGTGCTACGTGTCATCGCCACAGTGGATGAGGACTGGCTCCGCTGTGGGCGGGATGGGGCAGAAGGGCTGGTGCCTGTGGGGTATACCTCCCTCGTTCTCTAGCCCTGTGACTCTTTCCTGCATATGTGTCCTTCTCCTGTCACTTGGGAATGGAATGGTCCATGAACATGAATCCATGTAAGCTGATCATCCCAGAAGCATTTTCTCTGTTTGCAAAATCATACTTTCCTGTCACTTCTGCTAAATATTTAAAATAAACTTTCCTTCTTCCCTTCCATGCCCACCTGTAAGGTGAAATATGCCCTTCTTCCAAATATGTAAAAAGGAATCCCCGTCATGCAGTCTCTTTTTCATCTATATTAGGGAGCATCTCCCTTCCTATCTGCAAAATGGAAATCTACCCCCACCCTACTTTCTTCATCTGTAAAGTGGACTCTGCCAATACAGTGTACCTCCTTCCTGTGTATGGAATCTTCTCTGCTCTACTCATTCTATGTTGCCTGTATTTATTGAACACTCATGCTGTACTAGGTGCTGAAGCCTGGACACCCCTGGTGGGTGGGCCTTTGGTATTGGTCTGCCTCCTTCCTTATTTATCCCAATAAAGTATGGGAGCTGAATGTGTGTGTGTGTGTCACTGTGGCTTTCAGGACCTAGGCTGTGGGGAAGGGGAGGGGAGGGCCTCTTATGATGTTCCCTTCCTAGCCCAGGTTCAGCTCTTTAATGTTTCCCAGGAAAGGGAGAAGTGTCTACCCGACTAGTAGCTGAATCTCAGAAATGCTTTTCTATTCTGAGGTTGCTATGGTAGGAACCTGAGTAAATATGGGGGAGTAAGTAGGGAGGACCTTGCCCTTATTCTGCTTACTAGATTCCTATCTGAGGTGAAAGGAAATATTAAAAGGTTACAAGAAATGAGTCTTTTCCATATAATTAGTATCTACTCTGCAGTGATATGATTTCAAGTAAAAGCAAAGTAACGACATCTATTACTTTGTTAGGAGATAGTTTCCTTTCAATCTTTTGAAATGAGAATTGCTAAAAGATGCTCTAAAGGTTCGAAGATGGAGTTGGGAATCACTGGGAAGTATTGCCTAGGTAGGTATCACCAGAAAGGTTGGAAGAATAGAAAGCTATAATGATAACTAGGCAACAGGGAAGTTAGGGGAAAGCTGAAAACTCATGAAGCACAGTACAAAGGAATCTGGAAGTTTTCCTTCGTGGTTGGGAGCTTTGCTGAAGAGGACAATGGGCTGGTGGTAAGAGAGAAGAGGGAACTTGGGGGAAGTAAACATCTTAGACTCAAAGCTCTCAGTGTACTTAGGAGCAGGTTTGGTTAGGCTCAATCAATGCCTCTTTTCTCATTTTCTAAAACTTAAATGTTACTCATTCCTGGCCAACTCATGTCATTCATCTGCTCCTTGCTTTCACTTTGTGCTTTGTTTCACTGCCCTCTCAGTTTTAGACCTGCATTTGCACTTCAGGTGTTTTCTAGGGTATTGTCTCACAAACTGGATTCTGAGGGCCTCTGTGAATTCTTTAGGAGCCTGAGATCTCAAGTTTATGAAACTTTCTCAAATGCAAATTACAATTGCAAAAGAAATTTAATTCTCTTGCAAAAGAAATTTTGGGGAGGCGTCAGGTGAAAGTGCAGTCCACCTGTGCCTTGCATTTGTGATTATGCCACCATTAAACCTCCTGATAGCATGTTTAAAACCACCACCACCACTCCCCGGTGAACTAAGGGGCAGCCAAGATTAAAAACCACTGACTCTCTACTTCTGGGAAGATGGCGGACTAGTAAGACACGGGAATCTCTTCTCCAGAAACATAGCTAAAGGACAAGCTGAAACAGCCCCGAAAAAGATCTTCTAGGGTTTAGGTCAGCAGGTGAAGGCTGCACACCACCCAGAGGAGAGAGGGACAGAAGAGGGAAATCGCGACTACAGAACTGTGAGTTTGCAAGTAGCAGCTTCTGCTGCTGCCGGCACCCTCCCCCACACTCTTCAGAATTCTCGGGCCCCTGGGCCTGCGACCACAGACAAAGGGGGCTTCAGGGATCTGCCACTCCCGGAAAGGGGAGAGAGAGGGACACAGCCTTAGGCTGACTCAGGTTCTGACCTGAAATGTGGGCTGCAGAGCCCCACGGACCCTTCCACACAGCGGTTTGCCCTGGGAGCCTAGAAAGGACTGGAGAAATCCGATCCTTGCAACCTCCCTCCCTTCTAGCCTGGACTAATTGTTGAGGACTCCACGGGAGAGGGGAGAGAGAGCCTGGGGCTGACCCTGCTTTGGACTCCCAGGTTTGGTCTGCCCTGTCCCAAGAGCCCTTCCAGGCTGGATGGGGCTGTGCCATTGTTTGCCTTGGAGCCTGCAAGGGGCTAAAGATATACAAACCTCCCAATCTCCTCCTCTACTAACAGGGACTGATTGTTGAGGATTCAGAAGGGAGTGGAAATATTTCCTAGCTGGGAAAAGGGGGGTGCTACGAGAGAAGTCTGGAGAACTGTCTCAGAAAGACTGAATCACAGGGCTCCTAGCCCCCAGACAGGAAGCTCTATCACATTGATCTGGTCTGGGTCACAACAAATACGCTCCAACCAGGCATTGAATTGAGAGCTGCCAACAAGCGCCATCTCCTGGCAGACCAAGGAAGTGCACATAAGAAAATTAATAAGTAGGAGGGGATTTTCCTGGCCTCTATAGCCTCCCTGCCCAAGGCCCTAGGAAACGACTCTACAACCAATTACTGGGTCCAGTGCCCAATTTTGAGCAACCAGCAGAACAATCCTAACAATCAAGGTTGAGCCAAAAATCAAAGAGCGGTGGTAACTCACAGCCGCCTGCCACTAAAACCCCATAAAAGAGAAAGAGATAGAGCATCTAAGTAAAATACAAACTAACCAGATGCCTAAGCACGAACAAAAAATTACGGGCCATACTAAGAAAATAGAAGACATGGCCCAAGAAAAGGAATACAGCAAAGTCCCAGAAGAGATGCAGAATTTGAGAGAACTAATCAGTGAGATGAGCACACATTTCCAAAATCAAATTAATGAGATGAAAGAGAATATAGTTAAAGAGATCAATGATATCAAGAAGTCATTGCGTGGGGTTGGATGTGGCTCAACTGGTTGGGCGTCCGTCTCCCATATGGAGGGACCCGGGTTCGATCCCCAGGACCTCCCGGTTAAAAAAAAAAAAAAAAAAAAGAAGTCATTGCGCGAACGTAAAGAAGAATTTGAAATCATGAACAGAAAAGTAACGGAGTTCATGGGAATGAAAGACACAATAGGTGAAGTAAAAAATACATTTGAAGCATAAAACAGCAGACTCGAAATGACAGAAGAAAGAATAAGTGATACAGAAGACAGAGCAGCTAAAATTGAAGAGAGAAAAGAACAGAGAGAGAAAAGAATAGAAAAAATTGAGCAGGGGCTCAGAGAGTTGAATGACAACACAAAACACAAGAACATACGTGTCATTGGAGTTCCAGAAGGAGAAGAGAAAGGAAAAGGGGCAGAAAGAGTATTTGAGGAAATAATAGCTGAAAATTTCCCAACTCTCACGAAAGAAATGAACTTTCATGTCCAAGAAGCACACCATACCCCAATAAGAATAAATCCAAATATACCTACGCCAAGACACATATTATTCAGGATGTCAAATGTAAAAGATAAAGAGAAAATGCTCAGAGCAGCAAGAGAGAAGCAAACGATCACGTACAAAGGACGTCCAGTAAGACTTTGTGCAGATTTCTCTGCAGAAACCATGGATATGAGAAGACAGTGGTATGATACAATTAGGAAACTGAAAGAGAAAAACTGCCAGCCGAGAATTCTTTACCCAGCAAAACTGTCCTTCAAATATGAAGGTGAATATAAAGTATTCACAAACAAACAGAAACTAAGAGAGTTTGCAAAAAAGAATCCACCTTTGCAGGAAATATTAAAGGAAGCCTTAGAACCTGAAAGAAAAAGACAGGAGAGAGAGGCTTGGAGGAGAGTATAGAAGAAAGAAAAGCAGAAAGGATAACCAAAAGAGTAAAAAGAAAGACAAAAATAAGATGACATATGAAAACTAAAGAATAAAATGGAGGAAATAAATAGTGCATTTTCAGTAATATCATTGAATGTGAATGGATTAAATTTCCCAATCAAAAGATACAGGCTGACCGAATGGATAAAAAAACATGAGCCATCCATATGCTGCTTACAAGAAACTCACCTCAGACACAAGGATACAAGCCGGCTGAAAGTAAAAGGTTGGAAAAAGATATTCCATGCGAATAGTAAACAGAAAAGAGCAGGAGTAGCTATACTAATATCAGACAAAACAGACTTCAAATGCAAAAAAGTGATAAGAGATGAGGAAGGCCATTATATATTAATAAAAGGGACGATCCTCCAGGAAGATATAACAGTCATAAATATCTACGCACCTAACCAGGGTGCCCCAAAATATATGAGACAAACTCTGGCAAAACTGAAGGGAGAAATAGACATTTCTACAATAATCGTCGGGGACTTCAACACCCCTCTCACATCATTAGATAGAACAACTAGACAGAAGATCAACAAGGAAACAGAGAACTTGAACAATATGATAAACAAGTTAGACCTAACAGACATATACAGAACACTGCATCCAAACTCAGTGGATTATACATTCTTCTCAAGTGCCCATGGATCTTTCTCCAGGATAGACCACATGTTAAGGTCACAATACAGCTCTCAATAAATATAAAAAGATTGAAATTATACAAAGCACCTTCTCAGATCATAATGGAATGAAACTAGAAATCAATAACAGACAGGAAAAAAAGAAATTTGCAAATGTGTGGAGACTGAACAACACACTCCTAAATATTCAGTGGGTCAAAGAAGAAATTGCAAGTGAAATCAGTAAATATATTGAGACAAATGAAAATGAGAACCCAACATATCAAAATTATGGGATACAGCAAAGGCAGTCTTGAGAGGGAAATTTATAGCCCTAAATGCCTATATTAAGAAACAAGATAAAAGGTTCTTTTTGACAAAAAAAAAAAAAGAAAAAAAAAGAAACAAGAGGGAGGCGGCTGTGGCTCAATCAGTAGGGCTCCCGTTTACCATGTGGGAGGCCCCGGGTTCGGTTCCCGGGGCCTCCTGGTGAAGGCAAGTCCGCCCGCACGGCGTGGTTAGCTGACCCAGCGAGCACAAGCAGCAAGGGGGGGATGAATGAATGAATAAATAAAATCTTAAAAAAAAGAAAAAAAAGAAAAAAAAAAAGAAACAAGAAAGAGCTAAACTCAAAGATTTAACTGAACAACTTGAGAAACAAGAGAAAGAACAGCAAACCAATCCCAAAGCAAAAAGAAGGAAATAAATAATAAAGATTAGAGCGTAAATAAATGAAAATGAGAACAAAAAAGCAATAGAGAAAATCAACAAAACCAAAAGCTGGTTCTTTGAGAAGATCAATAAAATTGACAAACCCCTCGCTAGACTAACAAAGAAAAAAAGAGAGAAGATGCAAATAAATACAATCAGAAATGAAAGGGGGGAAATTACAAATGACCTCACAGAAATAAAAAGAATCATAAGAGGATATTATGAGAAACTATATGCCAACAAACTAGACAACCTGGATGAAATGGACAAATGTCTAGAAACTCATAACCAACCTACACTGACACAACAAGAAATACAAGAACTTAACAAACCAATCACAATTAAGGAGACTGAATCCGTCATCAAAAATCTCCCAGCAAACAAAAGTCCAGGACCAGATGGCTTCACAGGTGAGTTCTACTAAGCATTTCTAAAAGAATTAACACCAATCCTGTTTAAACTCTTCCAAAAAATCGAAGAGGAGGGAAAATTACCCAACACATTTTATGAAGCAAACATCACCCTAATACCAAAGCCAGATAAAGATTCTACAAGAAAAGAAAATTACAGACCAATCTCTCTCATGAACATAGATGCAAAAATTCTCAACAAAATACTTGCAAATCGAATCCAACAGCATATCAAAGACTTATACATCACAAACAAGTGGGATTTATTCCTGGCATGCAAGGCTGGTTCAACATAAGAAAATCAATTAATGTAATACACCACATTAACAAGTTGAAGGAAAAAAAACCACATGATCATCTCAATAGATGCAGAAAAGGCATTTGACAAAATCTAACATCCTTTTTTGATAAAAATACTTCAAGATAGTAATAAAAAGAAAATTCCTCAATATGATAAAAGGCATATATGAAAAACGCACAGCCAACATCATACTCAATGGGGAAAGGTTGAAAGCTTTCCCCCTAAGATCAGGAACAAGACAAGGATGCCCACTGTCACCATTGTTATTCAACATTGTACTAGAAGTTCTAGCGAGGGCAATTAGACAAGACAAAAAATTAAAGGCGTCTAAATAGGAAAAGAGGAAGTAAACTCTCACTGTTTGCGGATGACATGATCCTGTATTTAGAAAATCCTGAAGTATCCACAACAAAGCTACTTGAACTAATAAATGAGTTCAGCAAAGTGGCAGGATATAAGATCAACATGCAAAAATGAGTAATGTTTTTGTGCACTAGTACTGAACAATCTGATGAGGAAATCAGGAGGAAAATTCCATTTTCAATAGCAACAAAAAGACTCAAATACCTAGGAGTTAATTTAACCAAGGAAGTACAGGACCTATATGCAGAAAACTACAAAACAATGCTAAAAGAAATTAAAAAAGACCTAAACAAATGGAAAGACATTCCATGTTCATGGATTGGAAGAATAAATATCATGAAGATGTCAATCTTGCCCAAACTGATTTATAGATTCAATGCAATACCAATCAAAATCCCAACAGCTTACTTTACAAAATTAGAGAAGGCAATTACCAAATTCATCTGGAAGGGTAAGTGCACCCTAATAGCCAAAAGTATTCTAAAAAAAGAAGAGCAATGTGGGAGGAATTTCACTGCCTGAGCTTGAAACATATTACAAAGCTACAGTGGTCAAAACAGCATGGTAGGGAAGCGGCTGTGGCTCGGTCAGTGGGGCTCCCGTTTGCCATATGGGGGGCCCCGGGTTCGGTTCCCGGGGCCTCCTGGTGGGGTCGGGCCCGCCCGCACGGCGTGGTTGGCTGACCCGGCGAGCGCGGGGAGCGAGGGGGGATAAATGAATAAATTAAAAAAAAAAATCTTTAAAAAAAAAACAAAACAGCATGGTACTGGCATAAAGATAGACATATCGATCAGTGGAATAGAATTGAGAATCCAGAAATAAACTCTCACCTATACAGTCAACTGGTTTTTTTTTATTTTTTTTTAAGATTTTATTTTATTTATTCATTTATCCTCCCCTTGCTGCTTGTGCTCGCTGGGTCAGCTAACCACACCGTGCGGGCGGGCTTGCCTTCACCAGGAGGCCCCGGGATCCAAACCTGGGGCCTCCCATATGGTAAACGGGAGCCCTACTGATTGAGCCACAGCCGCTTCCCTGGTTTTTGACAAACCTACCAAGCCCACACTGATGGGAAAAAAACAGTCTCTTCAACAAATGGTGTTGGGAGAACTGGATATCTATAACCAAAAGAAT
>JAKSZT010054308.1:3083881-3110597 GCA_026826555.1 Tolypeutes matacus
AGAGGATGTGGAGAGATAGGAACACTTCTTCACTGTTGGTGGGAATGTAGGATGGTACAACCACTGTGGAGGACTGTTTGGCAGTTCCTAAAGAAGTTGAATATAGACTTGCCACGTGACCCTGTAATACCACTACTGGGTATATACCCAGAAGAACTGAGAGCAGTGACACAAACAGACATCTGCATACCGATGTTCATAGCCACATTATTCACCATTGCCAAAAGTTGGAAACAACCCAGGTGTCCATCAACAGATGAATGGATAAGCAAACTGTGGTCTTTTCACACGATGGAATATTATGCAGCTGTAAGAAGAAATGAAGTCATAAAGCATATGGCACATGGATGAACCTGGAGGACATTATGTTGAGTGAAGCAAGCCAGACACAAAAGGACAAATACTGTATGAATGCATTACTATGAACCAAATATATTGTGTAATATATTGAGTCAAAAAAAAAAAAAAATTTACATGTATCCATTACATTTAATTGAGAAATGTATATATTTATTCATCTGTGTTTACTTTTTAGTTTTTAATTGTTTGTTTTCAATTATTAAATGTACAAAATAAAGTTTAAAAAAAAAAAAAAAAGAATATTCCAGACAGGTGAGAAGATAGCCATTGTCTAGGTGTCTGTAAAAATGAACCCATCTGCTTATAATTGTGGAAGATTAAATGCTTTTAATCAGAAAAAAAAAAATTTTTTTTCTCTTGCAAAAGAAATTTAATGCGTTTTATCCTTGTAACATTTAAAGTTATAAAGCGGTATAATGGGGGATTGCTATTACTTTGACAACAGTTCCAGTATTTCTCAAAGTGAGAAGCAGAGTAATATTCAGAGTCCTATAAGTTCTGAAGTCTGAGAAACTGATACAGAGTTAATCAATGAATCAATCTCCCCTCTTGTTTTCTGACTCCCATTCCCATGTGCTGTATTTTAGAATGGCTAATCATAAATAACTGCGAAGAGTCCTAGAATGACACTGTGAGAACATCAGTGCACTCTGGCTTGATATTTGCAACCATAGCCTAAATGGCTCTCGCAGGAGGTAGGACCTCCTTGCAGAACGTGAAATAGAGCAAACGAACAATGATATAAAACTTAGTTTTGTACTATTATATATTATCTAGAATGGAAAAACGGCAGTAGATACCAAAGGCTAAAAAAAGATAAGATTAAATTAAGAAAATATAACTACTAATATATTGCTTTTGCAGTTGTGAAGACTGATAATAGTTGGGGATCTTAAATTAGGATCTTGAACCCTAAGTCCTTGTAGGAGTAGAGTGAGCTCCTGCAGCCAGTTGTCCTCCTGCTTCTAAGCAACTGGATTCTAGCTGAACTCCTAGCCTGAATGTGTGACCCATGTCTAGGACAAAGATTATATTGGGCCTTCCAGTTGATGGCAGGAATGGGTTAATCTTCCTTAATTAGTAGGGTCACTCTGGCTATTTCGCACACTTTTCTGTTTCTGAATAAGCATACAGAACTTTGGAGTTTTGGCTCCAACACTAGTTAGTTTGTGTTCTGTCAAGTTAACCTCCCTGAGCTTTGATTTTCACAACAAAATTGAGACTATCTTGACTATAAAGGTGTGGAAACGGACAAAGCTGATGGTAACACATTACAGTGAGCAGAACTAACACAGCTGGTTTATAAATGGGATTGTAGGTGAAAGGGGTAGTCTAGGGACGTAAACGTCAATTGAAAAAAAGCTAGAGAATATTCTAGGGACTGAATAACATAGTGAACCTGGAAGTGGATGAGGATTGTGGTTAATAGTAAAAATACAAGGATGTTCTATGAATTAGAACAAATATATGTCACTATTACAAGGTGGGAAGAATATGGTGATGCATGGGAAAAATACAGTTAATGTAACTTATGGACTATAGTTAACAGTAATATTGTAATATTCTTGTATCACTGTCAGAAGGTACTATGTCAACGCTAAAGGTCAATAATATGGGGGTATGGGTTTTTTGGACTAAGGAAAACGTTAAAAAATTTACTGAGGTGATGACTACACAACTCTGTGATGAAAGTGAGAGCCAGAGTGTACAGTTTGGATAGACTATACAAAGCACAGGGCTGTATAATACAGTGAACCATGTGGTGGAATATGGACTGTGGTTAACAGTACAAATATGACAGTCTCCTCTTATGAACTATGACAAATGTACAATACCAATTACATGGTGCTAATTATTTGGGGGTATATGGAAAAAATATACCAAATGGAAGCTATTGGTCATAGTTAGTGGTAGTAGTCTGATGATGTTTTTTTTATAATCTGTAATAAATGTTCCACAACAATGTGAGGTGTTGGTGGAGGGGTGATGTATGGGAATTCTACACATTATGCATGTTTTGTAAGCTCACAACTTCTCTAATAAAAAATAGGGGAGGGAAGCAGCTGTGGCTCAATCAGTGGGGCTCCCGTTTACCATGTGGGAGGCCCCGGGCCCGCCCGCACGGCGTGGTTGGCTGGCCCAGCGAGCACAAGCAGCAAGGAGGGGATAAATGAATAAATAAATAAAATAAAATAAAATAAAAAAAAAAAAAAAAAATAGGGGAGCAGATTTGGCTCAAGCGGTTGAGCGCTTGCTTCCCATATGGGAGGTCCCGGGTTTGGTTCCCAGTGCCTCCTAAAAACAAATAAAATAAAACAAATAAGCAAACAAATCAAAATGACAACTCGGGAGCCAGTGTGGCTCAGTGATTGAGTGCAGGCTTCCCACATACTAGGAGGTCCCAGGTTCAATACCTGACCATGGGACCCAAAAAAAAATATATATATATATTATATATATGTATCATATATATATTTATATATTTTATATATAAAAAGAATAACTTGAGAGGGCAGTTATGAGGATAAACTAATCAGCTATGTGATTTTTTTTTTTTTTTTTTTTTTTTACCGGGAGGTACCGGGGATAGAACCCCGGTCTCTCCATATGGTAGACGGACGCCAAACCTCTTGAGCCACATCCGTTTCCTGGCTATGTGATCTTGGGTAGGTTACTTCTCTGTTGCTTCAGTTTCCTCACTTATAAAATTGGCTGTTGTGAGGATTTTTTTTTTTTTTTTTTTTTACCGGGAGGTCCAGGGAATCGAACCCGGGTCCCTCCATATGGGAAACTGACGCCCAACCAGTTGAGCTACATCCGACCCCTGTTGTGAGGATTAGCAAAATAAATTAATACATGTAAACTGCTTAGAATGGAAATGATCTAACATACAGTAGCCTAAAAATGTGGCCTAAAATTATTGCCAACTTTGGAGGCTGTTAATGAGCATTAAATGAGAAGATGCATGTTTATGCAAGGGTGCAGAATAGTGTGGCACGTTTGAGAAACAGCTGGACATTTGATGTGGGTGATTATTAGGCTGATTACTTTAGGCTGGATTGAGACTAGAAAGATCCTAAGACCATGGAAGTCACTTTATCCTGGCAGTCAATATCAGCGAGCATGCTTGCATGGGGACCAGGATGCTGATAATATGGATGGTTTTAGGAAAATCCCTGTAGAAACAGGACCTGGAAGATAAATGGAGGGTAGGAAAGGGGAAAAAACAAACAAACTCACCACTGCATAGTTAGGAAAAGTTTTTCCATTTAATACTAGACTTTCAAGGATTGAGATGCAAGCTTTTTATGCAATTACATCCAATGTTAAAATTGGTAATACATAATTTACAAAGATTAACATCAAAACAATCATCTATTTAGATATGCTTTTGTAAAAAGGAAATATATTAGCAGCATTTATATTTTCCGCAATCACACAGCCTACAGACATGCAGACTAACTCTGTATCTATTTGCAGTGATGTAGTGCTTTGCCCCGCATTTCAAACACCAAAACCCGCCTGGCAGCTGGGGGTTTCTTTTTATTTCATTATTATAAAATAACCAAAAAAATAAAAAAAGGCATTAATTTCTACACCAGTAAGAAAAAACAAGTTTTTGCACTTACCTAACATTTGATTGTCTAAAAAACATTTCAGTTTTTAGTCTTTCAACAAAAGAAAGATAAAATGACAGAGCGTAGTGTCTTTTGCTTCTGTTCTCACATTTTACAAAGTTTTTTTCTTTCTTTTTTTGACTTTTTTAAAATTTTAGTGTTTAACACTATTAAAGGAAACATTGAATTTTAATCTTCTCTTTCTTGTCATTTTCCTGCTTTTGACTAAAAGGAGACCCCCAAAGTGCCCCTATTCCCACCTCCCTCCCACCCTCTCCCTGCGATGAAAACCAAAAGAAACAACTCAAACGGGCTTGGACATGCGATTTTTCCAACTCCACACGTGAGTATCTTATACCCAGGTCTCTTAATAATGTACAGTGCTTCTCTACAGTAAGAAAATACTCCAAACTATTTTCTTAATTCTCTTTTTTCTTTAATAAAATATTTATTCTGCTTTTTCTCTGCTCAAGGGGATCTTTGGCATCCCCTTTCGCTTTTGTTTTGTTTTGTTTTCCTCAAGATTGACACAGAAAGGATAGAAAAGAAAAAAAGATTCAGTGGAATGGAAGGTGGTTAATGTTTCTACCTAAACGAGTCAGAGTGTCGTCATCATAAGGGAAATGTACAATTAGGACAGCATTGGTCCAATATTAGGAAAAAAAGTAATGGGGACATGTTTACTATTGTATTGCTTACCAGTCACACAGGAGATATATATATGTGTGTGTGTGTGTATATACACACACACACACACACACACACACATGACTTGGCACATTTAAAAACCATCTTTTCTCTTATAAGAACATCTAAAAGTATATGCATATGTATGTCTGAGAAGACAACAAAGCAAAGCTTTTAAAATTTTATTTTTAAAGAGACAGCACAATCTGGTAACTTCTGGCCAAGAGAATGGAGGGAAGATGGGACTAGGTATGGGGAGAACACACTGTCTCTTTAAGAGATGGACATTGAAAACTGTACAGTTAAGAACTTAAAAGTAGTGTTTTCAGTTGATAATATACACTCAGGACAAATACTCTGATAGGTGAATACTGTTCAACAGTTTATGTAGTGACTTTTGTTGGGGTGGGGTTAGAGCTCTTTCTTACGTAGGTTTTTAAATGTTTTTATTTTGAAATGAATCTCCATTCGCACAGCACAGCAGACACACAAGAACCACAGCGCATCAAAAACAGCACGTGTGCTGGCGGGGGCCTGGCCTTCCCATTAAAAAAAAAAGTTCTACAGGTTATGAAGGGTAGAACAAATAAAAATAATTACAAGAAGTACTGTGCCCTTCTGACCCCATGGGGGCCCTCCCTAGCCAATGATCCCTGTTTGGGGAGTAGAGGTAGGGAGAGAAGCAGCAGTTACAAGTGCTTTGAGTTGTCAACTCACATTTCACTTTGATCTGGTTGGTCAAGAAAGGAGAGAGAAACTTTCCTAGTCAGGGATTTGGAAAGAGGCCCCAACTACTGTTTCTGTTTTCAGTTGCTGGGGTAGCTCTAGGAGCTTATAGAGAACAGATGGGGTAGGGGTGGGGATCCTAGCCCAATCCCTTTGGATTCTGAGTTATACCTGGGGGGTATGGAAAGCAGCTTCTTAGCAGTGCCTGTAGGAACAAAGGATGGCACAGGAAAACCCGAGCTGGAGGGAGGGGCAAGTGTTGCAAAGTACCAGAAGGCTCTGTTCACCCCCAATGTGCTCCTCCTCCCTACATTATTAACCCTCAGGGCGAAGCAATGGAGAGGAAAATAAATTAAAATGAACTGTCTTGGACAGATTCCCCTTCTTCTTCCTCTCCACCAGCTCCAAGGTTTAAGTACCTAATGTCAATGGCATGGCCCCATTCCCCTTGACTGGACGGACCCTTCCCACCCCTGTCTATACCCAGAGAGCAGGAGGCAGGACTGACTAGCTCCACTGGATTCCAGATGCTTGAGGTTTTCTTTCTTTGAGGTTCACTTTCGAAAGCTGTTTTCTGGGATAAACAAAGTACGTCTTCGCAGTTTCCTGCCTGATCCTTCCTCCAGCAAGTAGGTCACATCTATGGCTGAAAACAGAACCAGGGTAGCTCATCAAATACCATATTCCACTCCTTTTTCCAGACTCGAGCTTTAAGGAGATCATAGGAGTTCAATTATTTTATTTCTGACCTATAAGTAATTTAAGCTGTCCTTTAGCCCTCGATGAAAAGGTTCTCTAGGGAAGGAGATCCTCTCACCTCCAAAGAATTAACTTAAAATTATATGTTCCACTATTTCAAACTCTTTCAAGATATAGTTTCATTCCCAAGCTATAACAAAAGGTAGGGCTATGAAAGAAATGTACTGTTTTCTTAGAATATTTTACATTCTGGGCCAGTAATCAGAAGCTGTTCTTTTTCATTCCCTACCCACTTACTTCCCATTTGTATTAAACCCTAGATATGAACCTGGTCCTCCTTACCATTTTTCCCAGGGATTTTTTCAAGGAGATTGAGCAAGATCTGGTTGAGTCGCTCCCGCTGGTTATGCCTTTGTTCCTCAGGAGTGCAGGCTGGTTGGGGTTCTTGACTGCTTTCCTCTGGTTTCTTTTCACCTTCACTGGCTTCTGCAGTTGCCCTCTCCTGTTCTGCTTCCTCCAGGCTAGGCATCTCATTGGCTGCTTGTTCCTGATTGGCCAGAACCTCTTCAATTAAAGGCAGAGCATCATCCTCCTGGCCCAGGTCTTTTAGAGGTGGCTTTGAGCGCTCGGACTTCCAGGATGATCTGCCAGAAGGATATATGAATTTAGGGCAAGGATGACCAGGGCACTTGGGGATGGCAGGGGAATGACGGGTAGAGGTCTCAGGACTCCAGGAGATCCTGGAGTCTGAAGCACAAATGAGATAAGAGATCATAAAATATATGAGGGCTGGTAAAATTGCTTAGTTGGTTCTAAATGATGGCTCCATGAATACAGAGAAGAGGTATGGGATAACCTTGTGATAACAACAGCCCAACTACAATAAGTATTTAAATGGAATTTTCCTTTTTCCCGATTCCCTTTTTACATCTACTGTCTAATACCTTTTCCCTTATGGTAAGCCACTGATGTAGGTAAAGCAGTTGTTATGACCCCATTCAACAGATGAGGAAATTGAATAAAAGTCTTCTGGGCTCGGGGGGCGGCTGTGGCTCAATCAGTGGGGCTGCCGTTTGCCATGTGGGAGGCCCTGGGTTCGGTTCCCAGGGCCTCCTGGTGAAGGCAAGCCCGCCCGCACAGCGTGGTTGGCTGACCCAGCGAGCACAAGCAGCAAGGGGGGGATAAATGAATAAATAAATAAAATCTTTAAAAAAAAAAAAAAAAAAAAAAAAAAGTCTTCTGGGCTCCTTCTCCATGAATACCCCTCTAATGTACAAACAAGTGAAAATAAAAAGTATGAACCCAAATGAAACTGTTCTTTGCTCAGCCAAAATTGTGTACTTCTGTTTACTTTTGTTTCTTGATAGCTGATGTGCCCTATGGTAATGGGGAAAGCTTGTGGACAACTGAAAAAAGAGACTGTTCTCAATCTGTCTGGAGTTCTGTTCCAAAGTCTCTTTTCCTTCTGTAGCTCTACCTCCCTGCAAGTCTCTCCCCTCTGATCCACTTAAGGCCCATTATTGAGACCACACATATCAAAGTCTAGTTTCTCCATGTTAGTGTTGGTACTACACTGGGCTACCTTCTCAGAGAATTAGTAGGCCACCACCTACCCACCCAGCCCCATTTCAAGCTTTCTTTTGCTCCCTTTCAAGCTCTCGTTCAATCCCTTAGGATCATCAAACCCCCCATGGGACTCACCGCCCTCCGTTCCTCTTGTAGTTGTCTGGGACATAATGAGGCTGCAGAAAAGAAAAAGGGAGAGGTAAGTATGCATATTGCAGAAGTTGGCAAACCTAGATTAGATGGTCAGGATAAGAGAAGCAGGGAGGTAGGGAAGTAAAGAGGAAAAGGCAGGAAAAAAAAAAAGGGCCAAAGCCCTTATAAACTGATTTTTTGGGGGGCAGGGAGAGGGAGCGGGATTGTGTTTTAAGATTTAAGGTCAGAAGTTCAGTACTTCTAGCAATCTGTTGGCCACAGTGGTTCTTAGCATTTTGTAATCCTAGAATGACAGTAGAAGGGATAAGCTCACAATCCTCTCTGTCCCATTCCACGTTTTAAATAGTTAAGGTTGGGGTTTCAAAACTTATCAGTGAGCAATCCACTGCTGATAGAGCAAGCAAAACCAAAGAAATCTAGCTAAGAGGAAGGGACCTGGTGGTGGGAAGAGAGAAGAGAAAATACTGTTTGGAGAAATCATACCAACCTCCTCCCCCTGAAAAAAAAAAAAAAAAGGAACATAAAGGTTTACTCTGGCCTTTTGACAGGCCCACTAAAGGAAGACCCAAGGATGAGGAGCTCTGACCAGGGTTTCATTATAGCAAATAGAGAGATGGGTGACCAAAATCTTTATGGAATGCTGAATGGCATAAAATAATTGACTGTGTGTGTGTATTTTAAGGTATGATTCCATTTATATGATCTCATCAAAAAGATAAAACTATAGTTAATGGAGAACAGGATCAGTGGTTGGCAGAGTGTATTTTCAAGGATTTGGAGAAAAAATACACAGAAAAAGGCTGAAAATGAATACAACAAAATGTTAACTGGTTATTTTCTGGGTGGTGGGATAATATACAAATTTTTTCTTAATATTTCCTATACTTTTCAAATTTTACATAATGATCATGTTTTATAGTTTTAATCTAGGGATAAAAAGAAAAAGCATTGAATTATTTTCACCTAAGTTTTGTCAGGGTTCTTGCCATATCCTTCTACTTCTCAAAATTGTGGGTGTGAAAAACAAAATAAAACAGAACGAAAAACAACAGATGCAGACTCATGGGCAAAGACTGAGGAAAGGTGAGAGGGGGAATAAAGAGGAAAACTTCCATCAAGGTGGAACAATATAACCGACAATTTCTTGAGAGAAAACTCATGTAAAGAAATGCAGAATAAAGGTATTTATGCTGCATAATACATCTCAGAGAAAGACAAAGATTTCCATAGTTTGGGATGGAAACAGGATGAAAAAGCAAGGAGCCACTTAAGATTCTGACTTTGGGAGTGGATGTGGCTCAAGCGGTTGAGCGCATGCTTCTCACATGGGAGGTCCCAGGTTCGGTTCCTGGTGCCTCCTAAAAACAAAAAAACCAAACAACAAGCAAACAAATGAAAAAGCCAACCAGAGGAGCCAATGTGGCTCAGTGATTGAGCACTGGCTTCCCACATATGAGTTCCTGGGTTCAATCCCCGGCCCTGGTACCTCAACCACAACAACAAAAGATTCTGATTTTGTGAATTCCACATATGAGATCAGATTGTCCTACCAAATACTGTTAAGAGAGGAGGGATACTTACTGAGAAATCTCTTTTGGGAGTGAGCTTCTTGGGGAAGTGATCAAAGGCATAGGATTTGGTGCAGACAGGATAGCGGTTCCGGTGGATCTTGTAAAACAGGTGTGCTGATTTGTCAAGCCGATAATCACAGATGTATACATCTTGCTCTTTCACTCCTTTGGGTCGCCCTATGGGTCCAAACACTGTTAAAGAACCCTCCTACTTCCCGTTTCCTCATCCTGAGCTGTCCAGAGACCGCCTGAAAAGCTGCTAGTGCTGCATTAGACCCATAAGAGGGAAACATTGTTGCTATTTTGAGGGACAAAACAAACAACTTAGAATTTAGTGGTTGCAGAAGAAAGGAGAAATCCCAGACACTAGGGTCAAAAAAGGAGAAAGGGAATGTAAGAGTAGAAGGGCATACATAAAAATAAAAACAAATCAGAAGTGGAGATTATTTGATTACTACAGGCAAAACACTCGGAGGGAAAAAGAGCATATTTTGGAGGAGTTATGACAAAAGAATGGAAATAGGGGACGGGTGTGGCTCCAAATGGTTGGGCATCCATCTGCCATATGGAGGGACCTGGGTTCGATCCCCGGAACCTCCCGGTAAAATAAAATAAAAAAAAAAAAAAAAAAAAAAAAAGAATGGAAATATAGAGGAAAGCAATCTAGGAAATGAAAACTGGGGAAAGGAGTCATCATCAGTGTCACAGAGCTCCAAGCAGTCTGTCAATCTTTTGAAGAGAATATGTAGTCTTCTGGACTATTTTGCTAAGAAACTAAGAGAAAGAGCTAGCCTACTAAACTCTATTTGGTAAATAATGACAACTAACATACATGGAGCTTTTACTGTGAGTCATAAATTGGGCTATGTACTTTCGCAGACTATCATTTAATCTTTACAAAGCTCTCTTTAAGATAGATTCTAAGTCCTATTTTGAGTAGGAAAACTGATAGGTTAGGTAACTTGCCCAAGAGCACATAGATAAAAATAGTGAAGTTTAAATTTGAAATTAGATGATCTGACTCCATAGCCTGTACTGTTAAATCATGACTCTTATAAACTAATTTAAAAAAATGTACAGGGTTTATGATGGTCTTCAGGATTTTGGAATGAGTGGTGAAGAAACATATTTCCTGACAAATCCTAATTGAGTGCTAGGTGCACAACAGTTATTTAAAAATGTTAATTAATTTAAAGAAAAATTATAATGAACATTTATTGAGTACCAAGCATTAGCTAAAAGTAAGGAAAAATAATATAGCACTCTGAAACTTCACAGCTAGCTTTTGAGAATCCTTTATCAAAAACAGAGCAAGACAAATGGTTGGGCGTCTGTCTCCCATATGGAGGGTCCTGGGTTCGATCCCTGGGACCTCCCTGTAAAAAAAAAAACAAACACAAAAAAACAGAGCAAGAATGGAGCAGATGTAGCTCGGTGGTTGAGTGCCTGCTTCCCAAGTATGAGGTCCTGGGTTTGATCCCCGGTACCTCCTAAAAACAAAACAAACAAATGAAAAAACCAACTCTCATTGGGGAGCAGCTGTAGCTCAGTGGTTGAGCGCCTGCTGCTTCCCATGTATGAGATCATGGGTTCAATATCCCCGGTACCTCCTTGAAGGAAAAAAAAAAGAAAAGTAGATCAATGAACAGGTCAATTCTTAACTAGCCCAGATTACCTTTACAGTATGTATAAAGGTCCAACACACAGCAGGTTCCCACTACAGCCTCCAAGGGAATGATCTCATAGAGAGGCACCCGAAATAGTTCATTGTGATAGAACCGACGGGATGGAGAATGGTGCGTTTCGTGGGGACGGAAATAATGGTGACCAAAGGCAAACCGTTCCTCTCTGAAAAAGGATAAAAGAGAAGGGAGAGATTTAGTTGATGGAGCAAGAATACAGTAAATATTCAGCTCTGTCAACTACTGCAGAGCTGGATGAATGAGAGAGAACCTCAACACATACTTTTCATTCTTCCAAAGCTTCTCGATGCGGAAGATGTCAAGTTTCTCTCGGTTAATGTGAGATAACAGTCGATAGGACTGACGAACTGGGTGGCCATCAAGGGTGCGCCGACTATCCCTCATCAGATACACACAGTCACCTAGGAAGGCAGAGAGTAAAGAAAGGGGATAAAAATGGGGGTCGGATGTGGCTCAACTGGTTGGGCGTCCGTCTCCCATATGGAGGGACCCGGGTTCGATCCCCGGGACCTCCCGGTAAAAAAAAAAAAAGAAAGGGGCTAAATTATTTCTCTTTAAATTCTGTTGGGGATTCATTTGACCCAAGGTCTACATAGAAGGAACTTACAACTTAAGACAATATAAATACTGTCAAAACCAGCTGTCTAATGATGATGGTAACTAATTCCAGACTCCGTGAATGACATAAAAGAGGCCTTTGATCTCTTTAATTTCCTATATGTCTTTCCTAATCTTAAAATAAGCTTGGAGAGGATGTGGAGAGATAAGAATGCTTATCTACTGTTGGTGGGAATGTGGAATGGTTCAGCAACTGTTTGGCAGTTCCTAAGGAAGCTGAATATAGATTAGCCATGTGACCAAGCAATACCACTACTAGGCATATACCCAGAAGAACTGAAAGCAGTGACAAAAACAGATATCTGCACACTGATGTTCACAGCGGCATTATTTACAACACCAAAAGAGAGAAACTACCCAGGTGTCCATCAACTGATGAATGGATAAACAAATTGTGGTATATACATATGATGGAATACTAAGCAACTGTAACAAGAAATGAAGTCGTGAAGCATATGACAACATGGATGAACCTGGAAGACATTATGTTGAGTGAAGCAAGCCAGACACAAAAGGACAAATGCTGTATGACCGCGCCATTATGAACTAAATATACCGTGTAAAATCATGGTGTTAATAACTAGAATACAGGTCACCAGAAAAATAGAATGAGGTTAGAGAATGGAAAGCTGAGGATTAATCTGTGCAGAACTGGTAAAAAGATTGTTTGCAAATCTTGGGAAATGAATAGAAATGGTGAAAGCATATCATAGTGTTTGTAACTAGCAGTGTTAACAGATAGCTATGACAGTGATTGAAAGGGAAAGTCTAAAGTTATGTAGGGAAGTAGATGTTATATTACTAGAAGGAAACCTAAAAAATGTAACATGGGACTGTATAGCATAGCGAAACCTCATGTGAAATATGATTATGAGTAATATTGCATATATAAGACTGTTTTTCTTTGAAACTGAACAAATGTATATTAATGTTACAAGATGTTAATATCAGGCAAAAATACAACCAAAACAAAATATGGACAGTAGTGTATATTAATAATCTTCCATTAAGGATAAAAAAAATATACTAAGTGAAAGAAACTAGACAAAAGGTACTACATATTATTTGACTATCAATACAAAATAAAAATACAAATAAATTAGAAAGACAGAAACAGAATAGCAACTGTGTACAGCATAGAGAGATTGAAAGGTTATTATTTAGGGGTAGAGCTTATTTTGTTTGTCTATTTATTATTATTATTTTTATTGGAATAATGAAAATGCTCTAATAATGATTGAAGTGATGAATGCACAACTACGTGATTATACCAAATACCAATGAATGTACATTTTGGATGGATTAATTAATATGTATTAATAAAATTGATTAAAAAAACAAAAAAAAATTAGCTTTTTAACACCCCATCTCTCCAAATTAGGTAAGCCATGACTATAGGATATAAAAACCTACGTTCTATTGCTATTAAGGGCCATATGGTGACAAAGACTATCAAACAGACAGGAGATACCTCCAACTACTCAGAAAGGTCAGCTTTGACAAGTAGAGTCAGCTCCTGTGTACGCACCTTGACGCAGTAGCAAGTCATCTCGGAGCAAACAGATGAAGTAGACACAGCCAGGTTGGGCATAGTGGGGCCGAGGGATCATGGGTACCTCCTGATAAGAGCAGAAAGCCAATGGATCAGGGCTGAAACTCTACATTCACCCTAGTTAGCTCTATTTAAGAGAAGAAAAGAACTAAAACCTAGGCTTCCCAACCAATCAAGACTCACTATTTAGTCATTTCAATGCACCACAGATATGAAAAAAATATTAAAGCAACTATAGTTGTTAAACCTGGAAAGAAAAGTGAAAGTACAGTACGATAAAACCGACAGACTAACTATTCCAAACTATGTTCTATGATGGACGCACTAACTGTGTGGTTGTTCTGTGCCATCAAGGGGGAATATGAAAATGTGTGAAGGGTGACAATGATAATGGCAATGACTGGAGGATGCTACTGGCATTTAGTAGCCAGGGAAGCCAAACATTGTGCATTGTGTCCCTAACAATAAAGAACTGCCCAACAAATGACAACAGCACTGCTATTAAGAAATACTGAATGAATCCCACCTTTTATAGAAGTAACTTGCCCAAGATCACATAAATAAATAAGGCAGAGCCAGGACAAGAACCCACTTAATAACTTGGGCAAGTCACTTACCCTCTCTAAGACTATTAACTCATCTATAAAGTGGCTACAAGACTAACCTCAGTTTACTCTGGCTCTTTTCACTATTAAACACTGCTTAACATACACAATATTTAGAATACTTGAGTTCTTGATTTTACAAGCTACTTCTTTCATGGAGAGTTGATAGTATTTATAAAAACCTTGTTTTATATAGTACCTTTCC
This sequence comes from Tolypeutes matacus, assembly GCA_026826555.1. Classification (NCBI taxonomy): domain Eukaryota; kingdom Metazoa; phylum Chordata; class Mammalia; order Cingulata; family Chlamyphoridae; genus Tolypeutes; species Tolypeutes matacus. The sequence continues at coordinate 3,097,944 of JAKSZT010054308.1, forward strand.
TTCCATAGATTTCAAAGTATTTTATTTTCCCTTTGATTGCACTCCTGAGAAAAGGAAGGTCAGAATTATTACTCTCATTAAGTTTAAGAAAATGAATCCCAGAGAGGCTGGGCAACTTACCAAAGGATATTCTGTGCAGCAGGCACAGGGAAGATAAGATAGCAAGTGCAACATCTCCTACTTATACACCAGAGAGTATTATCAGAGGCAGCTTACCCTGTCCACAGGCCTTGGGTCACACTGCTCACAAAGATAGTGTTCCACATCTGAGTTCACCCCCATACAGTCACAGTGCTGCCATACCTGAGAAAAAAGGTGCTGTTAGGGGATCTTAGATGTACTGAAAGAAGTCCTGGGGACTAGGAATCAAAATAAAAAAAATTAGTAATAGGAAAGGGTGAAGGAAAATATGAAGGCTCATGTGGACGAGTGACAAATTAGAGATAAATGGTAAAATAGGGGGAAAAAGAATGATGACCTGAAAATGTCTTATCTGTATGTGCAAAAATACAGATTGGTTCTTAAAATATAGAACTGGGCAAATCAAAATGGGGAGAGGGAGAGAGAATAAAAGGACAAAGGAATATAGTTACAAACTATTACTTACTAAGTAATATAGCTATTGTGAAAGGCTTTACTCTTACAAACTGTTTTCATTTACCCTTGACAAACTTTATCTTCCCAACAATCCTGTGGACTACTTAGCCCCATTTTACATAAAAGTAACCAAGTTCAGAAATCCCCAACATTAAGTGGGGATACTAGGGCTTAAGGCCTTGGCTATTCCACAGAAGCCCTCCTAAGTGTATTTATATATTGCAGTCTATCTGTATTAATGCAATATATAGTGTACTATCTCTAATGTTTTTTAAGGTAAAGCATGATCCTAAATATTATCATTCTCATTGACCCAGATGAGGTGAGAAGTGAATAGTGGAAAATGAACATAAGGAATGAGAGGTAGAAAAAGAAGAGAAGCACAAAATGAAAGAGAAATTTAAAAAAGGGGAAAGGGAGCAGATACAGCTCAAGTGGTTGAGTGCCTGCTTCCCATGTACAAGGTCCTGGGTTCAATCCCCAGTACCTCCTAAAAAAAGGGGTGGTGGTGGAAGACAGTATGGTGAATAGTGAGGGAGGGACAGGCTGAGCTACAGATCATAAAAAGCCTGTCAAGCCAAGTCAAAAGAGTCAAGGGGCTTGTTCTTTGATTATGGTCATCAGAGCCAGACTTTAGCTTCACCTTCTGACCCTTCCTTACCATGCACTTGTCACATTGAATCATGAGACCTTCATCCTTGTAGAGGCCACAGATACAGCGGATAACATCATCATCCTTTTCATGCCCATTCTCCTTTTCAGAGACCGAGGTCTCACTGCTGTCTGCCTCACTTGCTGTCTCTCCCACGATCTCATCAATTTGGGCTGATGCCTCATGCCGGGCATTGTAATAGGCCTTTCGTAGACGGCAAACATCTCTCCCAATTGGGGATTTACGCCCGTAGTATTTCTGAAGAAAGCAGAAGAGTGAAATCATCTTTGGTCTTTTCAATTTTACTTCAAAATATATCTGAAAAGGTGGTATGGTTTTCTTTACTCTCCTATTTAATTGGTTAAGAGATTTTTCAATACCATCAAAAATAGTGCCAGGCAGTCAATAACAATTAACTTAAACAACTAAAATGAATTAAAATTAGAATCTACATGATAATTTTCCTATCCATTCTATTGCTCTGTCATTCAATTCGTCACAGGCCTACCTGTTCTGTAGATCAAATACACAGCGACCAAAGAGTATTAATTAATATCACAAGCATAAGGTTGTGTAGAAGCCCTCCATTTACTTTTGTCCTGTGTATATCAGAGACAGAACTACAGGCTTTGAATGTATGTGGAAGTTGGGGTTTCAGCAGAAAGCAAGCATGTTATAATTCAAGACTGCTTTAATTCTTTGACTTGTCTGTTTTTCTCTTTCATTTCTTCTTTTATCTAGTAGCTTCTCTTGCCTTTCAAATACCTCTCCAGAGTATTTCAAATCACTGATAATTTCCTGCTTTGCATGCACCATGCAATATTCCATCTTCTCCTTTAATTCAATTCAAGACCATATTTTCTTCAATGAACTTCACAACATATTAACATAATACCCCTTGATTCCATCCTCAATATACTTCTAACTATTTATCTACCTATATTTTTGTGTATTTCATATGTATGGATTATTTTGAGGACAGAAACTGCACATATGCCAAAAGTATAGTAAAATGTAAAATATAAATACAAAGGTTCAATACTAGATTAGATTTTTACAAAAATTGTTTTTGGTGGTCTGAATTAGCCTTCCATTCTAGTCATATGAATATCTTGATTCTACTGTATTTAGTAGACTGTAATACAGTCCAAGGGTACTCAATAAAAATGTCTGCTTTTCCAACTGGAAACATGAAGGCTGATAGGAGAAGAGGGTAAAATCTTAAAATTCTAGAACGATTCTCTTCAGGACAAACTTCTTACATCTGTGTTTGATGTCAATGAAAAGTACCTCAGCATTCCTAAAGACCTTGAGCATGTCAGCATCAAAAGCTTCCACTGTCTTATAATAACCAATAAGGATCTGTTTCTCAATGGTGATAAGATCCAGGGGATCAGAGATCTTCTCATAATATTCAGCATTCCTGGAATAGAAAGCCAGGGTGTCAATCTAGTGCACTTAGTACTTTTCCAAAACTCAGATGATTCTCACAAAAGTGAACCTACTTTTTCTTTGGGGGGAGGTTCAACAGGGGAGCTGCCAGTGATTGCCGGGAAGAATCTGCAAAAGAATGTAAGGTTTATTAAAAGGAATATCAGTTACAAGGGAGGCAAACATTAATTCCTAACTGAAAAAGTAGAATCCCCAAAATTAAAAGTTAGAAATAGGGAAGCAGGTGTAGCTCAGTGGTTTGAACGCCAGCTTCCCATGTATGAGGTCCCAGGTTCAAACCCCAATACCTCTTAAAAAAAAAAAAAAAAAGTTAGAAATATATCCAAGGAGTTTTCAGAAATGTGGGTTAAAGACAGGGATCAGAAAGTACCTTCAAGATTGCCTGGGATATGAGATATAGTACATGTTTTTGAATGTAGCAAATGTTAGTTGGGTAATGAGAAGAACTTCCTATGAAGAATGAAAGGATGGGAACACACTGTGGTAGCTGGGCTGTTTAGGGCAAATTCCTGATCAACAAATATTATTACAGCAAAAAAGATATTCTTGACCAAAAAATTATTTCTAGTTCTCATTAAAGGCCCATAGTTAATGTTATTCTGTAGGTTTGGATTCAATTAAATTCCAGATACGAATAATTTAGTACTGTGAAAATTTACAACACACACCTAAAAGACACATCTTGAAAGAGGAAAGGAGTGGGTTAAAGGTGCTTGCATGAACATTCTTTAAAAGTAAATGGAAGTTTCCTTGGAAGTTTATCTCCTTTTCCTTAATGTAGGAGCTCTTAGGGCCTGTGAACTTTCCAAAATATATGCAAAAATCTGCATATGCATTTTTCTGAAGAAAGCACTTATTAGATTTTTTAAAGTTGTCAATCAGAAAAGGTTAATTGATGCAATACGTCATAATCTTTTCTTTCCTTTTTTTTTTTTTTTTAGAATGTACAAGGGATTCAACCCAGGTCCTCGTACATGGGAAGGAGGCACTCAACCACTAAGCTACCTCCACTCCCCATAATCTTTTCTTAACTTGATTATTCATTGCTTTATCCAGAGAAATTGTATACAGGACAGAGACCTGCATTAGCTTTCTATCCTATAGCTAAAAAATGTAATTTCTAAATACAGTAGGTACTATGGTAGAATTCTAATACAACACAAAAAAATGACTTAAGTACAACAGGATTTGACCTGAGGATTTAGGGATTTATTTATTTATTTATTTATTTATTTTTTTTAATTTACCGGGAGGTACTGGGAATCGAACCCCGGTCTCTCCATATGGTAGACGGACGCCGAACCTCTTGAGCCACATCCGTTTCCCGGATTTAGGGATTTAAAACAATAATCCCAGAAGACCGTAATCAGTTCTATAATTCTAGACATTGACAAAAGGTAGACCTAGAGAATTCCTAAATTCCTATCCTAAACTGTTACTTGTTTTTGGATGTCTCAGGTGTGGGTAGGTGATATGATTACAATTTTAAAAACGGTAAGAAGAATGAATTTGGGACAGTTATGGTCACCTTTGTAAGAGATGATACCATCACAAATCTCTTTGAAGATCTGGGCTAGGCGGGCTGCTCGAGCCACTTCAATGTTTTCCTCTGCAGCTGCCAACCGTCTTGTTCGCACAGATCGGGCTGTTTGCAGGGCAGAGAACTGGGTCATAAAGACATCTAGAAGAATAAAGTGAAACTGGTTTCAGGAAAAGAGAAACTCTCTGTGGCCTTCTCTTCTCCAATGAATTGCTGCCATTTGCACTGTATTTCTTTTGAAGTAATTACATAAATTAGTGGATATGGAGTTCTCCTTAACTAGAGTTTACTAGAGAGACAAATGCTGCAAGTTAAGAGAGATCTTAATTATTAGCTTAATGGCCAAGGCCATACAGTGTAGTAGGTGGAAGTATGGGATTCAAAATCAGTGTCTTCATTTAAATGTTGGTTTCACTACTTACTAGCTGTGTGACCCTGGGCAAGTTACTTAACTTGTGACTGAGTTTCATAACTGTAAAATGGGAATAATGATAATATAGTATACTTCCTTTATGAGGTACTTGTGCAGATTAAGTGAGATAATGCTTTTTAATGTGATTAGCTCAGCACCTGACACAATGAGTACTAAATAAATATAATTATTGTTATTAATAGAATATTTGAAGTAGTTGGGTTATACGTTCAAAAAATCATGCCAATCAATTCGCTGAGAGGAGACAAGATTCTGGGGAAATTTCTGGGAATCTGTCTAGTTCCTAGTTAGCATACAGGATCATATACCAGGGAGAATGCTTCTACTTTTCGAGGGAAAGGAGGAAAGAAAAGAGCATAATTTTTTGAATACTGAATTTTCAGTACAAAAGGATGCTTGGAAATGACAGTCCCTCTGCTTTTAATTGTTCTAGTTAACAGATCCAAACTCAGAAGTATTATGAACATTATTCACTCATGAAGGGTAGGAAAAGGAAAGCTGAAGGTTTGTGTATATAGTGTTGATCTTAATGTGGGCAAAATAAGGTTTTCAAAGTGGCAAGAACTTCCAGTACATTGTATTGAATAGCAGTGGTGAAAGCAGGCATCCTTATCTCATTCCTGATTTTAGCAGGGAAAGCTTTAAGTCTTTCAACCACGGAGTATAATGTTTGGGAGGCCGTTGGAAGGCGGTTTCTTCCCATTCCCTAGAGGAGGGATAGGGAAGTTAAAGAGCTGGGGTAGATAGATTGTTGCTAATTTTTATTCATTTGATGCTTCTATATCTGGATCCTAACGTTTTGGTTCAGACTAAAAGGAATCTTTGAATAGACCGATTTTTTTTTAAAGAACCAAACTAATCACTTTTGGACAATCTTATGGAATCAATAGGAATGTTTCCCAGGCTTTACCAGACTTGATGTTCCCGTCATCTCGGCAGATGCCATTCCAACGGGTATATAATGATGCGGAGTGAATATTGTCACTGGTGTGCTTTACTTCTTCCTGTTTCTGCCGAATTTTCTCCCAGTTTCGGACTAAGAATACATGATGCTTTAATACAAAGTTTCTGCAAGGAAGGAATAAGGAAGCCTCTTTATTCATTGTTTCATAAGCCTTTATTATATGGCTATTCTACACAAGCCACGGTTAGATGATATAAATGAACACTTATCAGTGAATTGAGCTGTTGTAAAGAAAATTGTAAATGAGGAAAACATTGTTTTTGGTTCTGGTTCTCAGTGACCACCCTGACTGTACTTTAAGAAGATAAAAATATCATTCATTATTTCTTCTAGAAGATTTTGCCTTATTTTAAAATTATGGAAAAATAGAAAATACAGAAAAATAGAAGGCACAAAAATCATCCATAATATGGTACTCACAGAATACCCTTAATGACATTTTAATGAGTTTCTACTCAGATATATTTTAATCCATTTTCCCCCATAATTGAGTTTTTTAATTTTGCATTTTGATTCTTTTCACATAACATAAAAGACATTTTCCTATATTATTCACAATCACTGTCAAACACCACTATTGGATGCAAAATTTTTGGCTATTGAAGCAGCCTGAACTGCATTATGGAGTATTTGTACAAATTCTAAAAGAAGTTGCTAACATGAAGTATGGGCTTGGCAGACTTTGTTAAGTAAAATGCTTCCACATGGATCTCTAACTTAAATGAATTACATATGTCTTGAATGGCACTAATCACATGATGATTTCATTTGATTTTTACCCTAGAATACATAAAAATAGATTTGATGTTGGATAGTCACAAACTATGGGCCTCAATAAAATGGAGCAGATTAGTCTAATTTTAGCTTTACAACTACTGACATATGGGTCCCACCTCTGTAAATTCTGGTTTTAAGTTGTCTGGGGTGGGCCTAAGCAATGGGATTTTTAAAAAGCTCCCCAGAATAATGTGCAGCAAAGATTGAGAACCACTAGTTTAAAATGTCTGTAACTTAGAATGAAATAAGATGAAAGGGGCTAAAATTATAGTAAGATTATAAATAAGGATGAACATTTTCAGAGATTCAAGCATGTTGTCAGGGAGGTTGTGGAATATGTCCCAAGAATATCTGAAAAACAGAAGATGTTTATTTCACTTCTGACAGAGGACAAATCTTATCTCAACATAGGAAAGAGCAGAAATGATCACAGAAGATCCTTTTTATTGCTCCAGCAATATGTCAATAAAGTAACCAAATACACAGAAATACAGTTTTCAAGGTATAAAAAAAGCCAAATTTGTGATACAGGAATATAAATTATGGTTGATAGGAATGTAAAATGGTACAGCCACTGTGGAAGCAATATGGCGGTTCCTCCAAAAGTTAAATATAGAACTACCATATGATCTGGCAATTCCACTTCTAGGTACAAACCCAAAGAAAGTGAAAATAGAGTTTCAAACAGATACTTGTATTATAGCAGTATTCACTATAGCCAAAAGGTGGAAACAACCTAAGTGCCCATCAACAAATTAATGAATAAACAAAATGTGATACATACACACAATGGAATCTTATTTGGCCATGAGAAAGAATGAAATTATGAGACATGCTGCAACATGGAAGAACCCTGAAAACATTATACTTAGTGAAATAAAATAACCAAGGCACATTAGGACAAAAATTGTATGCTATCACTTAAAAGAGAAGGCTAGAAATAGAAAATCTGTGCTGAGAATATTTTCACTGTCCTGATTTTGTGATAATCAGGGTAGGCTAAACATTCGCTATATTAGAAACCATGCATGTGTTCCCAGACCTAGTTTTTCTACCTAGGTCTGGTTTTTAGAATGCTGGTTTTTAGAATGCTTAGTTTATACTAAGCCTGATTTATTATATGACCATCCTGTATGGGAAAAGACTGTAACTCTAGGTATCTTTGGTCAACCTTAAGAGATATAGCAGGGGGAACGGATGTGGCTCAAATGGTTGGGTGTCCATCTCCCATATGGAGGGACCCGGGCTCGATACCCAGGACCTCCCGGTTAAAAAAAAAAAAAAAGAAAAAAAAAAAGAGATATAGCAGGGGGATGGATGTGGCTCAAATGGTTAGGTGTCAGTCTCCCATATGGAGGGACCTGGGTTTGATCCCCGGGACCTCCCAGTAAAAATTAAAACAAACAAACAAACAAAAAAACAGAAGGCGCGCCATCAGACCCCACAAGTGGGTGAGCCCTCCAGGCCCCATGCAAGGGTGTGCCGCCAGGCCCCATGTGTGGGTGCTCTGCCAGATCCCATGTGCAGGTGAGCCGCCAGGCCCCGCAAGCCACGCAGCAAGATGATGACTTAACAGGAGAGTGACACAAGGGAGAGTCAAGATGAGACATGCCGAGAAACCAGGAACTAAGGTGGAGCAGGAGATAGGATGCCTCTCTCCCACATTGGAGGTTCTGAGGATCGAATCCCAGTGAAGACAGGAGGAGAAGGATGAGAAGTGAGGGCAGGAAACAGACACAGAGTTGCCCAGCGAATGGACACAAAAATAGCAAAAATGTGGGTGTGGGGGGTTTGTAAAAATGGATAAAAGTAAGTAAATAAATAAATCCTTAAAAAAAGAAAAGAAAAGAAATAGAAAATCTGCTGAGACAGAAAGCAGATTAGAGGTTGGGAGTAAGGGGAAGGGAAAAGGGAAGTGTTTGGAAAAAGAAAAGTATATCCATGGTTTTAATGATATAGCTGTAGGGCTGTGGCCATAAAATTACAGGAATGTTTTTGCAGTCTGGCCCAGAATGGAAAGGAAGGAAGAAGGTTGTCCAGATTACAAATTTTCTAGAGGTAGGAACCATATCTTGTTCGTATTTATATCTTCCAGGGCCTAATATCTCCCTATGACACAGAATAAGGGTTCATCAAGTGTTAGTTGCACTAAACCAAATAGTTTCTGTGGTTTAAAAACAAAAATGATGGGAAGCGGCTGTGGCTCAATCAGTAGGGCTCCCGTTTACCATATGGGAGGCCCCGGGTTCGGTTCCCGGGGCCTCCTGGTGAAGGCAAGCCCGCCCGCGCGGCGTGGTTAGCTGACCCAGCGAGCACAAACAGCAAGGGGGGGATAAATGAATAAATAAATAAAATCTTAAAAAAAAATATATATATATATATATATATATATATATATATAAATAAATAAATAAAAACAAAAATGAGGGAACTTCTGGGAAGATGGCGGACTAGTAAGACACGGGAATCTCTTCTCCAGAAAAATCTCTTCTCCAGAGGACAGGCTGAAACAGCTCCGAAAAAGATCTTCTAGGGTTTAGGACAGCAGGTGAAGGCTGCCCACCACCAGAGGAGAAAGGGAAAAAAGAGGGAAATTGCGACTTGACAACCGTGAGTTGGAATCAGCAGCAGTTGCTGCTGCCATCACTCTCCCCCACACTAAAGACTCTTTAGAATTCTTGGGCCTCTGGGCCTGTGACTACATACAAACTGGGCTCCAAGGATCTACCACCCCAGGAAAGGGGAGAGAGAGGGACACAGCCAAAGGCTGACTCAGCTTCTGACCCACAAATTCAGTCTGCTGTGCCCCATGAGTCCTTCCAGGCCAGGTGAGACCACACAGTGGTCTGCCCTGGGAGCTGGATAAGGACTGGAGAAATCCGACCCTTGACCCTCACAATCTCCCTCTTCTAGCCTGGACTAATTGTTGAGGACTTCCCAGGAAAGGGGAGAGAGAGGGACACAGCCTAAGGCTGACTCAGCTTTTAACTCACAAATTTGGTCTGCTGTGTCCCAAGAGCCCTTCCAGGCCTGGTGGGGCTGCGCCATTGTTTGCCTTGGAGCCTGCAAAGGGCTAAAGATATACAAGCCTCCTAATCTCCTTCTCTACTAACAGGGACTGATTGTTGAGGACTCAGAGGGGAGTGGAAATATTTCCTAGCCTGGAAAAGGGAGGGGGCTGCCAGAGAAGGCTGGAGAACCATCTAAGAGAAAGATTGAATTACAAGGCTCCTAGCCTCCAGACAGGAAGCTCTATCACATTGATCCCATCTGTGTTGCAACAAATACACTTGGACCACGCATTGAATTGAGAGCTGCCAAAGAGCGCCATCTCCTGGCAGACCAAGGAAGAGCACACAAGAACATTAAAAAGTAGGAGAGGCTTTTTCTGGCCTCTATAGCCTCCCTGCCCAAGGCCCTGGGAACCGACGCTACAACCAATTAAAAAATGGGCAAAAGACTTGAATAGACATTTCTCAAAAGAAGAAATACAAATGGCAAAAAAAAAACCACATGAAGAAATGCTCAACATCATTCATGATTAGGGAAATGCAAATCAAAACTACAATGACATATCATTTCTCATCTATCAGAATGGCCAGTATTAAAAAGACGGAGAACTACAAGTGTTGGAGAGGATGTGGAGAGAGAGGAACATTTATTCACTGTTGGTGGGAATGCAGAATGGTACAGCCACCGTGGAGGACTGTTTGGCAGTTCCTAAAGAAGTTGAATATAGACTTGCCACGTGACCCTGTAATACCACTACTGGGTATATACCCAGAAGAACTGGGAGGAGTGACACGAACAGACATCTGCACATTGATGTTCACAGCAACATTATTCACCATTGCCAAAAGTTGGAAACAACCCAGGTGTCCACCAACAGATGAATGGATAAACAAACTGTGGTCTATTCACAAGATGGAATATTATGCAGCTGTAAGAAGAAATGAAGTCATAAAGCATATGACAACATGGATGACCCTGGAGGACATTATGTTGAGCAAAGCAAGCCAGACACAAAAGGAAAAATACTATATGAATGTGTTACTATGAACCACATATATTGTGTAACATATTGTTAGATTAAAAAAAAAAAAAAAACAAACTTATATGTATCTAGCACATTTAATTGAGAAATGTATATATTTATTCATCTGTGTTTACTTTTTAGTTTTTAATTGTTTATATTTTCAATTATTAAATGTACAAAATAAAGTAAAAAAAAAAATATATATATATATACACATCACTTCTTAACACATTAAATGACAAGATCTAGTCATGGGTTCTAAAAACCATAGCAATTTTGAGTTACTGATGAGTGCAAATGGTATTTTGAGATATCTGTAACATATGTAATGTGATGTGAAAATATCTGCGATTTCTATTGGTGATAAAGTCATGGATATTGCTAATACTATGTTTTTTGCTTTTGCCTATACATAATGGAAGGAAATGCTAAATGTCATCTGGAAATTAGGGAAGATTTTTTTTTTTTCCCTTAACCAAGTTCACAGATCCTCTGAAACCTTGGTTAAGACTGTTTGTACTAAAGAAATGGCTCAACTATACAAATATATAACGATTTTTTAAAAACTGACAAGCACATTATACAATTAGCACAAGTAAAACAATCTCCTTTTTACCTCTCTCGATTGGACATTGGCTTCATCTGTAATTGGGGTGTCAATCTTGTTGGGGTATCGATGTTTTCACTAGGTTCCTCAGAGAGGTGGCCTCTCTAAAAAACAGAAGGGGGAAACGGATGTGGCTCAAGAGGTTTGGTGTCCGTCTACCATATGGAGAGACCGGGGTTCGAGCCCCGGTACCTCCCGGTAAAAAACAAAACAAAAAAAAAAACAAAAAAAAAAACAAAAAAAAAACAGAAGGGTCACAGTGCAGAGAAACAAGATCACTCAGAAATCATCTCAAAGAATATTAAAATCACTCATAAGATGCCACCCTTATTCTAATATTTGCCACTAAGCAACTGTTTGGGGAAAGCCATGAGATCATTATTTACCCTTTTCTTTAGCTTGTGCTTAGACTTCCTTTTCTCTTTTGACCTTCCAGGCTTTTTATGTGTGGTCATAGGCTGGCTGCTTTTGCTGCTGCTGGTGAGTCCATTCATGCGTTGACTCTTGCCTCCGATAATTCCTCGACATTTCTCAAAGCCACACTTACACAGTTGCTTCAGAAGGAAAGAGAATCATTGTTTTAGCCTGCATTCTAAATGCCCGAGGGTCTGGACACCTAACACGAAGTCTGAACAAGGAATTTTCATAAAGAAGAAAGTAACTGATTGGGAGTATAGCAAACAGAAACAGGTTTCCATGTAGTAGATAAGAAAGGTTAAACTTTAGGAAAACTTGGCCAGAAAAGTTAAGAACTAACTGGAGACCAAAAATGACTGGGCAATCTCTTTCTTCAGAGTTCTGAAAAAGTAACTGAGACCTATCAATCACAGGTAGATGGAATGAAAAGTGAAAAACTGTCACTGCCCAAGTACTTCTCAATATACACAAGTTGGTAATGCTTACTGAAGGCCCTACTCTGACTGACAAAGTTCAACTTCCCTCTTGGGTTTATTATTCTTACCTGTTTCTCAACATTAAAGGAATGAAAGTTGTAATCATAAGTGAGTTCAGTCCCAGCTGGCATGTCTTTAAGAGCATATAATCCAATCCGGTATACACCATTAACAGACCTATAAAGAGAAAAAAGACCAGAATTAAAAAGGCAGGGATCCGGGGGTGGATGTGGTTCAAATGGTTGGGCGCCCGTCTGCCATATGGAGGGACCTGGGTTCGATTCCCGGGACCTCCCGGCAAAAAAAAAAAAAAAAATATACACACACACACACACACACACACACATAGAAGGTGCATGGGCTGCCAGGCTCTGTGTGCTGGTGAGCCGCCAAGGCCCCGGGAGCCATGCAGCAAGATGATGACGTAACAGGGGAGAGACAAGACGAGATGCTCTGAAAGCTCTGAAAACCAGGAACCGAGGTGGCGCAGGTGGCAGAACACCTCTCTCCTATATCGGAGGTCTCCAGGATCGAATCCTGGTGAAGACTGGAGGAGAAGGATGAGAAGAGATGGCAGGAAACAGACAAAAGAGAATTGCCCAGCGAATGGACACAAAAACAGCAAATGGGGAGGGGAGGGTTTAAAATGGATAAAGTAAACAAATAAATCTTAAAAAAAAAAAAAAAAAAAAAAAAAAAAAAA
>JAKSZT010054308.1:3110697-3128853 GCA_026826555.1 Tolypeutes matacus
AAAAAAAAAAAAAAAAAAAAAAAAAAAGAATAAAAAAAGGCAGGGATCCTTAATACCATGCTTGAAAACTAGAACACAATAACAGACTTCAGAACTGCCTTTGTTTCTATATCAAATTACCCAGATTTATAATGATTTTTTCCATGAAATACTTTCCTACATTTATTTCTCCTTTATTCTGATTATAATCATTCTATTTCTAGATTCTTATAAATGTGTGTTGGTATTACTGCAAGTTTTCCTGGCCAATCTGCCTGCCTTTAATCTTGCCTCTATTCTATCCAGCCTGTATAATACTGCCAGACTAATAGTTCTTAATCAGTTTTCTTGAAACCATGCACTATGTTGTCAATTAGAATAGGTCTTATTTTTTTCTTGCTTGATATTCAAAGTCTCTTCATAATATTGCTTTAGTCTACTTATCAAATAAATTATTTCCTATTGCTCACCTGCAAAAAAATCTTCTAGTTCCTACTGATGTCTATCTTTCTCAGGAATACATGAATGTCTCTCTTGTTCTCGTATATGTAGGTTATTAATTATCTATTATTATTCTAGGTGCTTTATATAATTATTATTCTAGATATTTACTAAGTGATTGTTACACTAATTATAGCATTTAGTTTATTAAAATGCTTATTTAATTCTCCCAATAACTATATGAAAAAGGTTCTTTTATTAGGTACTTGTATCACACCCATATTATTGTTAAGGAAACTGAGGCACAGAAGGCATAGTAATTTGCCTAGAGACAAACAGCTAATAACTTGGGGAAAACAGGTTTCAAATCAAGGCAGTCTGGCTTCAAAATCTTAACTACTATGCCACACTGATAACAGATTATCTCATAAATCCTCAAAACAACCCTAGAAGATAGATATTATGACTACCATTTTATATATAAGGTATTTGTGACTCAGAAAATATTCACAGTCAGACAGCAATTGAGTGGCATTCAAACTCAGGGGATTAAAACCCAGGCTGTTTATACTTCTGGGAAGATGGCAGAATAGAAAGACATGGGACTCTCCTCTCTTTCAGAAAAATAGCTAGAGGACGAGCAGAAAAAGCCTGGAAAAAAATCTTCTTGGATTTAGGACACCAGGAGAAGGCTGGACACTGCCCAGAGGGGAGAGGGGTAAAGGAAAAGAATCATGACAGTTAAAAAGCCACTGCTGCAAATGCAGGCATCTTATTCCACCTATAGACACTTTTGAATTCTCAGGGCTTGGGGCTGGTGGCTATAGATAAAAGGGGCCCCAGGGATCCACCTCCCCAGACAAGGGGTGAGAGAGGGACACAGCCTAAGGCTGACTCAGCTTTTGACCCACAAATTTGGTCTGCTGTTTCCTATCAGCCCTTCCAGGCTGGGTAGGCCACACCATTGTTTGCCTTGGGGGCTGGCAAGGGACTAAAGAGACTAAAGATATTCAACCAGCTTAACCTCGCTCTCTACTGACCAAAACTGGTTGTTGAGGACACAGATGGGAATGGAATTATTTCCTACCGGGGAAAAGGGAAGGGGCTGCCAGCAAAGGTTGGAGAACTGCGTCTGAGAGCTTGAATTACGAGGCTCTTAGACTCCAGACAGGATCCTCTAGCACATTGATCCAGTCTGTGTTGCAGCAAACATACTCTGACAATGCATTGAACTGAGAGGGCTGCCAAAGACCACCATCTGCTGGTAGACCAAAGAAGTGGATGTGAGGAAATTAAAAATAAATGAGAGGTTTTTTCAAGCCTTTACAGCTTTCCTCCCCAAGGCCCTAAGAAGTGGGTCTCCAACCCAATACTAGATCCAGGGTGCAGATTTGAGCAACTAACGGAGACAATCTTAAAGACCTAGAACAGGTTGAACTGAGAATCAAAGAACAGCAGTAACACACAGCCTCCTGCCTCTATGAAAGAGAGAGAAATCGAGCATCTGAGTAAATTCACCACCCTAATCAGATGCCTAAACTTTAACAAAAAATTACAAGCCATACTAAGAAAATGGAAGAAATGGTCCAAGAAAAGGAATATATCAAAGCCCCACATGAGACGCAGGATTTGAGACAACTCGTCAACGAGATGCACACAAATATTCAAAATCGAATTAACGAATTGAAAGACAATATGGCTAAAGAGATAAAGAACATCAAAGAAAAACTTGAAAACCACAGAGCAGCAAGGGAGAAGCAAACCATCAAATTCAAGGACGCCCAGTAAGACTTAGTGTGGATTTCTCATCAGAAACCATAGAGGCAAGCAGATAGTGGTATGATACAATTAGGATACTGAAAGAGAAAAACTGCCAGCCGAGAATTCTTTACCCAGCAAAATTATCCTTCAAATATGAAGGTGAATTTAAAATATTCACAAACAGAAACTAAGAGAGTTCGTAAAAAAAAAAAAAAGGAAATATTAAAGGTAGCGTTACAGCTGAAAGAAAAAGACAGGAGAGAAGGCCTAGAGGAGAATACAGAATAAAGAATAGCAGAAAGGATAACTAAAGAGTAAAAAAGACATAAAAAAATAAGATATGACTTATGAAAACCAAAGATTAAAAGGGTGGAAATAAATAAAGCATTTACAGTAATATCATTGAATATGAATGGATTAAACTTCCCAATCAAAAGATATAAGCTCGGGAAGTGGCTGTGGCTCAATCAGTAGGGCTCCCGTTTACCATATGGGAGGCCCCGGGTTCGGTTCCTGGGGCCTCCTGGTGAAGGCAAGCCCGCCTGCGCGGCGTGGTTAGCTGACCCAGCGAGCACAAGCAGCAAGGGGGGGATAAATGAATAAATAAATAAAATCTTAAAAAAAAAAAAAAAAGATATAAGCTGAAAGAATGGATAAAAAACATGAGCCATCCATATGCTGCCTATAAGAGACTCATCTTAGACCCAAGGATACAAATGGGCTGAAAGTGAAAGGTTGGAAAAAGAAACTCCACACAAATAGTAACCAAAAAAGAGCAGAGGTAGCTATACCGATTTTGGACAAAACAGGCTTTAAATGCAAAAAGTTATTAGAAATATAGAAGGCCATTATATATAATAAAAAAAGGGACAATCCAACAGGAAAAAATAACAGTCATAAATATATAGGCATCAAGAGTAAATAACAAAGAAAAAAAAAAAAAAGAAAAGAAAATCTGTGCAGCTAACCAGGGTGCCCCAAAATACATGAGGCAAACTCTGGCAAAACTGAAGGGAGAAAGAGACATCTCTACAATAGTTGGACACTTCAACACCACACTCACACCACTAGATAGAACAACTAGACAGAAGATCAACAAGGAAACAGAGAACTTGAACAATATGATAAACAAGCTAGACTTAAAAGACATATAAAATGTTGAATCCAAACACAGCAGGTTTTACATTCTTCTCAGGTGCCCACAGATCTTTCTCCAGGATAGACCACATGTTAGGTCACAATGCAGCTTTCAATAAATATAAAAGGTTGAAATTATACAAAACACCTTCTCAGATCATAATAGAAAGAAACTGGAAATCAGTAATAGACAGGAAAAGAAGTAAATTCAGAAATGTTTAAGGGTTAAAAACACACTCCTAAATAATCAGTGGGTCAAAGAAGAAATTCCAAGTGAAATTAGTAAACATATTGAGATGAAAACGAGAACACAAGTTACCAAAACTTATGGGATACAGCAAAGGCAGTCTTGAGAGGGATATTTATAGTCCTAAACGCCTATATTAAAAGAGAAGAAAGAGCTAAAATCAAAGATCTAACTGAGCAACTGGAGAAACTAGAAAAAGAACAGCAAACCATTCCCAGAGCAAGCCGAAGGAAAGAATTAATAAAGATTAGAGCAGAAATAAATGAAAATTGAGAACAACAACAAAAAATAGAGAAAATAAACAAAACTGAAAGCTGGTTCTTTGAGAAGATCAATAAAATTGACAAACCCCTAGATAGACTAACAAAGGAAAAAAAAAAATGCAAATAAATACAATCAGAAATTAAAGGGGCAAAGTTATGAATGACCCCACAGGAAGAAAAAGGTTCATAAGAGGATATCAAGAGAAACTGTATTCCAACAAACTAGATAACTTAGATAAAATGGACAAATTCCTATAAATGCATAAACAACCTACAATTATGCTACAAGAAATCCAAGAACTTAACAAACCAATCACATCTAAAGAGATTGTTTCAGTGATCAAAAATCTTCCAATAGGGGAGTGGATGTGGCTTAAGCAGTTTAGCACGTGCCTCCCACATGGGAGGTTCCGGGTTCAGTTCCTGGTGCCTCCTAAAGAAAAAAAAAAAATTGAGCAAGGAAAAAAAAATCTCCTAACAAAGAAAAGTCCAGGACCAGAAGGCCTCACAGGTGAATTCTACCAAGCATTTCAAGAAGAATTAACAATCCTGTTTAAGCCCTTCCAAAAAATTGAAGAGGAGGGAAAATTACCCAACACACTTTATGAAGCCTACATCTTCCTAATACCAAAGCCAGATAAAGATACTACAAAAAAAAGAAAATTACAGACCAATCACTCTAACGAACATGGTATTGGAATAAAGATAGATGCAACGATTAGTGGAATAGAATTGAGAGTGCAGAAATAAACCTTCACCTCTACAGCCAAGTAGTTTTTTTTTTTTTTTAAAGATTTTATTTATTTATTCATTTATCCCCCCCTTGCTGCTTGTGCTTGCTGGGTCAGCTAACCACGCCGCGCGGGCAGGCCTGCCTTCACCAGGAGGCCCCGGGAACCGAACTCGGGGCCTCCCATATGGTAAACGGGAGCCCTACTGATTGAGCCACAGCCGCTTCCCGCCAAGTAGTTTTTGACAAACCTACCAAGTCCATGCTGACGGCACAAAACAGTCTCTTCAAAAAACAGTGCTGGGAGAACTGGATATCCATAACCAAAAGAATGAAAGAGGACGCTCATCTTACTCCCTATACAAGAATCAACTCAAAATGGATCAAAGACCTAAATATAAAAGCCAGGACCATAAAAGTATAGAAGAAAATGTAGGGAAACATCTTCAAGATTTTGCAGTAGGTGGAGGTTTCTTGGACCTTACACCCAAAGCACATGCAACAAAAGAAAAAATAGATAAATGGGGACCTCCTCAAAATTAAACACTGTTGTACCTCGCAGGGCTTTGTCAAAAGGGTGAAAAGGCAGCCAACTCAATGGGAGAAAATATTTGGAAATCATATATCTGATAAGGGTTTAATATTCAGTATATATAAAGAGATGCTACAATTCAACAATAAAAAGACAAATGACCCAATTAAAAAATGGGCAAAAGACTTGAATATACATTTATCCAAAGAAGAAATACAAAGGGCTAAAAAAAAAAAAAACCAAGAATAAATGCCCAATGTCACTAGTGATTAGGGAAACGTAAACCAAAACTACAATAAGACATCATTTCACACCTATCAGAATGATCACTATAAAAAAGACAGAACCACAAGTGTGGGAGAGGGCGTGGAGAGATATGAATACTTATTCACTGTTGGCGGGAACGCAGAATGGTACAGCCACTTGGAGGACTTTGGCAGTTCCTAAAAAAGTTGAATATAGACTTGACACGTGACCCTGCAATACCACTACTGGGTATATACCAAAAGGAAATAAGAGCAGTGATATGAATAGACATTTGTACACTGATATTCACAGCAGCGTTATTTATGATTGCCTAAATTTGGAAACAACCCAGGTGTCCATCAACTGATGAACAGACAAACTGGTATATTCACACGATGGCATATTATGCAGCTGTAAGAAGAAAGGAAGTCGTGAAGCAAGCCGGACACAAAAGGACAAATACTGTATGACTGCTCTACTATGAACTAAATAAATCGTGTAATTTCATGAAGTTAATTACCTGCATATGCGTCATCAGAAAATAGAAAAGAGTTAGAGATTGGAGAGATGAGGGTTATTATTGTGCAGAATTGGGTAAAAAGGATGTGTGTTAATCTTTGGAAATGCATAGAAAAGGTGAAAGCCCACATAATGTAACTAGCAGTACTATTATGTGAGTATGAAAAGGGTTTAAAGGGAAAGTCTAAGGTCATGTATATTACTAAAAGGAAATCTAAAAAATATAACATGGAACTGTATAGCATAGTAAAACCCCACGTGAAGCATGAATATGGATAAATTTATATATATGACTCTTCTTCTTTGAAACTAAACAAATATATGTTAATTCTACAAGATGTTAGTATCAGAGAAAAAACAAAACATTATGCTAAGCGAAAGAAACCAGACAGAAGTACTACATATTGTATAATTCCATTTATATAAAATGTAAATATAAATCAGTTTATAAAGACAAAATGAGATTAGTGGTTATGTAGGGCTGGGGAAGGACTTCTAAAGGATGTGGAGGTTTTCTTTTGGAGTAATGAAATTGTTCTAAAATTTCTGTGGTGATGAAAGCACAACATTGTGATTATACTAAAAGCCACTGATTATACACTTTAGATAGATTTTATGGTATATGCATATATCTCAATAAACTGGCTTAACAAATAAATAATTGTGCAAGAATAGCAGAAAAAGCAGCTATGAACAACAGGGGAAGCAGAGAGAGACTGAAAAGTGAAGAAAACTTTTTTTCTCTTTATTGATTATTATTATTGAAATAATGAAAATGCTTTAATAATGATTAAAGCGATGAATACAAAACTATGTGATTATACCAATTACCACTGATTGTATACTTTGGATGAATTGTAAGATTTACTGATAATCAATAAAATTGATTTGCTAAAAGAAAAATAACAGAAAATCAGGCTGTCTGACTCTACAGTTTCTCTTCTTTCCCCCCTTGTGCCAATATGGAACATACCAATTTTTCAAGGTTTAACTTGGAGCCTACACTATCATATGAAACCTTCTCTAACATCTCTAGTTCTTGTACTCTTTTTCCTGAATTCAGAAAGCATTTTTAAGGCTATACTAGGAGTCAGCACACTATGGCCCAAAGGCCAACCCCCCCACTCCTTGTTTGTAAATAGTTTTACTGGAGCACAGCCACACCCATTTGTGTCATATTGTTTATGGTTCCTTTTGCACTACAATGGCGGAGTTGAGTATTTGTAGTATTTGAGTATTTGTAGTGTAGGTATTGTAGAACCTTTGGCTCACAAAATCTAAAATATTTACAATCTGATCCTTTCCAGAAGAAGTTTCCTGACCCCTGGACTATATCATAGTCCATAACATTCATTATGTCTTGTATTAAAATAGTTTTTTGGTATAATTTATAGAGTATGTAAATTTAAGGGTACAACTCACTGAATTTTTTACATATGTATACATCTGTGTAACCACATCTAGATCCTGATACAAAACATTTCAGGGAGGCGGCTGTGGCTCAATCAGTGGGGCTCCCGTTTACTGTATGGGGGGCCCCGGGTTCGGTTCCCGGGGCCTCCTGGTGGGGGCGGGCCCGCCCGCACGGCGTGGTTGGCTGGCCCGGCGAGCACAGGCAGCAGGAGGGGGATAAATGAATAAATAAATAAAATCTTTAAAAAAAAAAAACAAAAAAACAAACAAAAAAAAAAAACATTTCAAACAGCCTAGAAAGCGTCTCTCTTCCCAATCAGTAGCCTGCCCACAAAAATTGCCACTATTCTGACTTCTATCACCATAGATTAGTTTTGCCTGTTTTGAACTTCAAATAAATGGAATCATACAGCCTATACTCTATAGAATGTATTCTTTTATGCCCGACTTCTTTCTTTCAATGTTACCCTGTGGATTTTTTTTTTTTTTAAATTTATTTATTCATTTATCCCCCCCTTGCTGCTTGTGCTCGCTGGGTCAGCCAACCACGCCGTGTGGGCGGGCTTGCCTTCACCAGGAGGCCCCGGGAACCGAACCCGGGGCCTCCCATATGGTAAACGGGAGCCCCACTGATTGAGCCACAGCTGCTTCCCTCTGTGGATTCTTTTATCAGCAGTTTGCTTTCATTGCTGTTGTAGTATTCTATTGTATAAATATACAACAATTTATATACCTATTCTATTGTTGATAAACATTTGGGTTGTGTGCAGATGTTAGCTATTATGAATAAAATCTTTTATGAACATATTTGCACATGTCTTTTGAACATAAATGCTCATTTCTGTTAGAGACACACCTGAGAGTAGGATCTCTGGGTCACTGGGTATGTTTAGCTTTAGAACATAATCCCGAACATTTTCCCAAAGTAGTCATATCAATTTATACTCCCACTAGACAACTAACTGATCATGTTGCTCTACATTTTTCCCAACACTTTTGAATTTCAGCCATTTTGGAGAGTGTGTAGTGGTTTTTCAGTGTGGTTTAGTTAATACTTCTCTGATGACTAATGATATTAGTACCTTTTGTATCTTTATTGGTCTTTTTTTTTTTTTTTTTTTGAGGTATGGGGCTGGGCATTGAACCTGGACCTTGTTTGTGGGAAGCCGGCATTCAACTGCTAAGCCACATTGGTTCCCCTGAGTTGTTTTTTTTCGTTTGTTTGCTTGTTTTTTTTTTTTTTTTTAGGGGGCACCAGGAACTGAATCCGGGACCTCCCATGTGGGAAGAAGGCGCTCAACTGCTTGAACTACATCTATTCTCTGGCCATTTTTATTTTCTCTCTCTCTCCTTTTTTTTCTTAGTGTACTTTTATATTAATCCTTGAAATCTGCTAGGTTAAGTCCTTAAATTTTGTTTTTTTTCAAGATTATCTTGGCTTTCCTAATTCATTTGCATTTCCACATATATCACAGAAACAGCTTGTCACTTTGCATAAATATTAAAATTCAATTGGATTTTATAGATGAAATTGAGAAGAAATGATATCCTACAAATACTGAGATTTCTGACCAGTGAACAAGGCATATTTCTCCATTAATTTAGGTCTTTAATTTCTCTCAGTAATGTCTCAAAATTTTCAGTGTAGAGGCCTAAAAACCTTGCATTAGATTTATTCCTAGGTGTCTAATGTTTTATGAAACTATTCATAAAATAGAAATATTTTCTTTAAATTTTACTTTCTACTTGGCTGTTGCTAATATACTGAAATATATTCAATATATTGATTTTTATTTATTGACCTCATTTCCAATCTTACTACAGTTGCTTACTTTTTAAAAAAAGTTATATTGTTTTATTAGAGAAGTTGTAGGTTTACATGTTTACTTCTAACAGTAGGTAGAGTTTGATTTTTTTTTTCCCCATGTACATGATAGAGAAGTTGCAGGTTTACACATTTATTTCTAACAGTAGGTAGAGTCCTTTTTTTTTTTTTTTTTTGATTTTCCATGAACATGATCATGACATCTGTGAATAAGAAGTATAAATTTTTCATTTCTAATCTTTTTTTGTTTCTTCAGCTTTGGGCCTTGAGGGTACACTATTTCTTTTTGTCCCAGACATAATAATTATTCTTTAATGATTTTTTAGTTGTTTATCTTGTCATTTTGAAATAACTTCAGATTTACAAAAACGTTGCAAAAGTAACATATAGAATTCCCATATACTCTTCATCATTTATTTATTTATTTATTTATTTATTTATTTATTTATTTATTTATTTATTTATTTATTTATTTATTTATTTATTACCAGGAGGTCCCAGGGATCGAACCCGGGTCCCTCCATATGGGAGACCGACACCCGGACACCCAACCATTTGAACCACATCCATCCCCCCCCATATACTATTTATCTAGAGTTCCCAAATGTTAACATCTTATGTAACCATAGCACAATTATCAAGAACAGGACATTAATATATTTTTTTGTTTGTTTGTTTTAAAAATTTTTTTTTACTTTATTTTGTACATTTAATAATTGAAAATATAAACAATTGAAAACTAAAAAGTAAATACAGATGAATAAATATATGCATTTCTCAATTAAATATAACAGATACATGTAAATTTTTTTTTGAATCAAACAATATGTTACACAATATATATGGTTCATAGTAACGCATTCATACAGTATTTGTCCTTTTGTGTCTGGCTTGCTTCGCTCAACATAATGTTCTCCAGGTTCATCCATGTTGTCATATGCTTTACAACTTCCTTTCTTCTTACAGCTGCATAATATTCCATCGTGTGAATAGACCACAGTTGGTTTATCCATTCGTCTGTTGATGGACACCTGGGTTGTTTCCAACTTTTGGCAATGGTGAATAGTGTGGCTATGAACATCGGTGTGCAGATGTCTGTTCGTGTCACTGCTCTCAGTTCTTCTAGGTATATACCCAGTAGTGGTATTGCAGGGTCACGTGGCAAGTCTATATTCAACTTCTTTAGGAACTGCCAAAGAGTCCTCCATAGTGGCTGTACCATCCTGCGTTCCCACCAACAGTGAAGAAGTGTTCCTATCTCTCCACATCCTCTCCAACACTTGTAGTTCTCTGTCTTTTTAATAGTGGCCATTCTGATAGGTGTGAAATGACATCTCATTGTAGTTTTGATTTGCATTTCCCTAATCATGAGTGATGTTGAGCATTTCATGTGTTTTTTTTGCCATTTGTATTTCTTCTTTGGAGAAATGTCTATTCAAGTCTTTTGCCCATTTTAAAAATTGGTTTGTCTTTTTATTGTTGAGTTGTAACATCTCTTTATATATCCTGGATATTAAACCCTTATCAGATACGTGATTTCCAAATATTTTTTCCCATTGAGTTGGCTGCCTTTTCACCCTTCTGACAAAGTCCTGTGAGGTGCAAAAGTTTTGAATTTTGAGGAGGTCCCATTTATCTATTTTTTCTTTTGTTGCATGTGCTTTGGGTGTAAGGTCCAAGAAACCACCACCTACTACAAGGTCTTGAAGATGTTTCCCTTCATTTTCTTCTAGTAGTTTTATGGTCCTGGCTTTTATATTTAGATCTTTGATCCATTTTGAGTTGATTCTTGTATAGGGGGTGAGATAGGGGTCCTCTTTCATTCTTTTGGTTATAGATATCCAGTTCTCCCAACACTATTTGTTGAAGAGACTGTTTTTTCCCAGTAGCGTGGACTTGGTAGGTTTGTCAAAAACCAGTTGACTGTATAAGTGAGGGCATATTTCTGGGTTCTCGATTCTATTCCACTGATCTATGTGTCTACCTTTACGCCAGTACCATGCTGTTTTGACCACTATAGTTTTGTAATATGTTTCAAGGTCAGGCAGTGAAATTCCTCCCACGTTGCTCTTCTTTTTTAGAATGCTTTTGGCTATTCGGGTGCACTTACCGTTCCAGATGAATTTGGTAATTGCCTTCTCTAATTCTGTAAAGTAAGTGGTTGGGATTTTGATTGGTATTGCATTGAATCTATAAATCAGTTTGGGCAAGATTGACATCTTCATGATATTTATTCTTCCAATCCATGATCATGGAATGTCTTTCCATTTGTTTAGGTCTTTTTAAATTTCTTCTAGCACTGTTTTGTAGTTTTCTGCATATAGGTCCTGTACTTCTTTGGTTAAATTAACTCCTAGGTATTTGAGTCTTTTTGTTGCTATTGAAAATGGAATTTTCCCCCTGATTTCCTCTTCAGGTTGTTCAGTACTAGTGTACAAATACATTACTGATTTTTGTGTGTTGATCTTGTATCCTGCCACTTTGCTGAACTCATTTATTAGTTCAAGTAGCTTTGTTGTGGATAAGTCAGGATTTTCTAAGTACAGGATCATGTCATCCGCAAACAGTGAGAGTTTTACTTCCTCTTTTCCTATTTGGACGCCTTTTTTTTTTTTTTTTTCTTGTCTAATTGCCCTAGCTAGAACTTCTAGTACAATGTTGAATAACAATGGTGACAGTGGGCATCCTTATCTTGTTCCCGATGTTAGAGGGAAAGCTTTCAACCTTTTCCCATTGAGTATGATGTTGGCTGTGGGTTTTTCATATATGCCTTTTATCATATTGAGGAATTTCTTTTATTCCTATCTTTTGAAGTATTTTTATCAAAAAAGGATGCTGGATTTTGTCAAATGCCTTTTCTGCATCAATTGAGATGATCATGTGGTTTTTTCCCTTCAATTTGTTAATGTGGTGTATTACATTGATTGATTTTCTTATGTTGAACCAGCCTTGCATACCAGGAATAAATCCCACTTGGTCGTGATGTATAAGTCTTTTGATATGCTGTTGGATTCGATTTGCAAGTATTTTGTTGAGAATTTTTGCATCTATGTTCAGTAGAGAGATTGGTTTGCAATTTTCTTTTCTTGTGGTATCTTAATCTGGCTTTGCTATTAGGGTGATGTTGGGTTCATAAAATGTGTTGGGTAATTTTCCCTCCTCTTCAATTTTTTTGGAAGAGTTTAAACAGGATTGGTGTTAATTCTTTTTGAAATGCTTGGTAGAATTCACCTGTGAAGCCATCTGGTCCTGGACTTTTCTTTGCTGGGAGATTTTTGATGACGGATTCAATCTCCTTAAATGTGATTGGTTTGTTAAGTTCTCGTATTTCTTGTAGCGTCACTGTAGGTTGGTTGTGCGTTAATAGAAATTTGTCCATTTCATCTAGGTTGTCTAGTTTGTTGGCATATAGTTTCTCATAATATGCTCTTATGATTCTTTTTATTTCTGTGGGGTCATTTGTAACTTCCCCCCTTTCATTTCTGATTGTATTTATTTGCATCTTCTCTCTTTTTTTCTTTGTTAGTCTAGCGAGGGGTTTGTCAATTTTATTGATCTTCTCAAAGAACCAGTTTTTGGTTTTGTTGATTTTCTCTATTGTTTTTCTGTTCTCATTTTCATTTATCGCTGCTCTAATCTTTATTATTTCTTTCCTTCTGCTTGCTTTGAGATTGGTTTCCTGTTCTTTTTCTAATTTTTCTAGTTGTTCAGCTAAAACTTTTGAGTTTAGCTCTTTCTTGTTTTTTAATATAGGCATTTAGGACTATAAATTTCCCTCTCAAGACTGCCTTCGCTGTATCCCATAAGTTTTGATATGTCGGGTTCTCATTTTCATTTGTCTTATTTACTGATTTCACTTGCAATTTCTTCTTTGACTTACCGATTATTTAGGAGTATGTTGTTCAGTCTCCTCACATTTGCAAATTTACTTTTTTCCTGTCTATTATTGATTTCTAGTTTCATTCCCTTATGATCTGAGAAGGTGCTTTGTATAATTTCAATCTTTTTATATTTATTGAGAGCTGAATTGTGACCTAACATGTGGTCTATACTGGAGAAAGATCCATGGGCACTTGAGAAGAATGTGTAACTCACTGAGTTTGGATGCAGTGTTCTATATATGTTAGGTCTAACTTGTTCATCATATTGTTCAAGTTCTCTGTTTCCTTGTTGATCTTCTGTCTAGTTGTTCTATCTAATGATGTGAGTGGGCTGGTGAAGTCTCCAACGATTATTGTAGAAATGTCTATTTCTCCCTTCAGTTTTGCCAGAGTTTGTCTCATATATTTTGGGGCACCCTGGTTAGGTGCACAGATATTTATGACTGTTATATCTTCCTGGTGATTGTCCCTTTTATTAATATATAATGGCCTTCCATATCTCTTTATCACTTTTTTGCATTTAAAGTCTGTTTTGTCTGATATTAGTATAGCTACTCCTGCTCTTTTCTGGTTACTATTTGCATGGAGTATCTTTTTCCAATCTTTCACTTTCAGCCGGTTTATATCCCTGGGTCTAAGGTGAGTTTCTTGTAAGCAGCATATGGATGGTTCATGTGTTTTTTTATCACTCTATCAGCCTGGATCTTTTTTTTTTTTTTAAGATTTTAATTTATTTATTCATTTATCCCCCCCTTGCTGCTTGTGCTCGCTGGGTCAGCCAACCACGCCGTGTGGGCGGGCTTGCCTTCACCAGGAGGCCCCGGGAACCGAACCCGGGGCCTCCCATATGGTAAACGGGAGCCCCACTGATTGAGCCACAGCCGCTTCCCCTATTGTGTCTTTAATTCCGATGAACTCTGTTACCGATTCTGTTACGGATTTCAAATTCTTCTTTGCATTCGCTCAAATGTCTGTTTTTTTTTTGCTTTTCCAATTAAATCTTTTTCTTATGAAAAAGATAACAGAGAATTCGCCAACAAAGAAAACTTCAAAAAAAAAAAAAAAAAAAAGGAAGAAGAAAACAATAACCCCCGCAAAAAAAATAAAACCAAAGTCTGGCTTTTCCTTCCTCATGATTGTCTGGCCAAATCCTCCTTTTCCCTGGAGGGCGTGGGGTCACTAAGTGCTTTCTTGGGCCTGAGCGCGGGTCCCTCAAAACAGCCCCCCTTGCTGTCTCCTCTCTGCTCTCCCTAATTCCCTCTGTCTGGGGGCCGATACAGTACACAGGGTGGGGGCAGGCGGCAGGGTGGGAGGGAGTGTGTGTGGGGCGGGGGCCGTAAAGCCAGCTGCTGGATACTCTCAATGTCTTTTTGATGTCATTTATCTCTTTAACTATATTGTCATTCAACTCATTAATTTGATTTTGGAAATTTGCGCTCATCTCGCTGATTAGTTCTCTCAAATTCTGCATCTCTTCTGGGACTTTGGTGTATTCCTTTTCTTGGGCCTTGTCTTCTATTTTCTTAGTACGGCTTGTAATTTTTTGCTGGTGTTTAGGCATCTCTTTCTCTTTTATAGGGATTTAGTGGCAGGAGGCTGTGAGTTACCACAGCTCTTTGATTTTTGGCTCAACCTTGATTGTTAGGATTTCCTGCTGGTTGCTCAAAACCGGGCGCTGGACCCAGTAATTGGTTGTAGAGTTGCTTCCTAGGGTCTTGGGCAGGGAGGCTAGAGAGGCCAGGAAAAGCCTCTCCTGCTTAATTTTCTTATGTGCACTTCCTTGGTGCCTGGTCGGAGTGTATTTGTTGTGACACAGACCAGATCAATGTGATAGAGCTTCCTGTATGGAGGCTAAAAGCCTTGTAATTCAAACTTTCTGAGACAGTTCTCCACTCTTCTCTGGCAGCCCCCTCCCTTTTCCCAGCTAGGACATATTTCCACTCCCCTCTGAGTCCTCAACAATCAGTACCTGTTAGTAAAGGAGGAGATTGGGAGGTTTGTATATCTTTAGCCCCTTGCAGGCTCCAAGACAAACAATGGTGCAGCCCCACCGGGCCTGGAAGGGCTCTCGGGACAGGGCAGTCCAAACCTCCGAGTCAAAAGCCAAGTCAGCCCCAGGCTCTCTCTCCCCTCTCCTGTGGAGCCCTCAACAATTAGTCCAGGCTAGAAGAGAGGGAGATTGCCAGGGTTGGATTTCTCCAGTCCTTCGTAGGCCCCCAGGGCAAACCAAATTTGCAGGTCAGAACCTGTGTCAGCCTTAGGCTGTGTCCCCCTCTCTCCCCTTTGCTGGCGTGGTAGATCCCTGGAGCCCCCTGTCTGTAGTCGCAGGCCCAGAGGCCTGAGAATTCTAAATAGTGTGGGGAGGGTGCTGGCAGCAGCAGCCGCTGCTGGTTCCAACTCATGGTTCTATTGTCGCGATTTCCCTCTTTTGTTCCTCTCTTCTCTGGGTGGTGTGCAGCCTTCACCTCCTGTCCTAAACCCTAGAAGATCTTTTTCGGGGCTGTTTCAGCCTGTCCTCTATTCTGGAGAAGAGATTCCCATGTCTTACTAGTCTGCCATCTTCCCGGAAGTCCGAAATTAATATTGATACAATAGTATTATCTAATCTACAAACCTTATTCAAATTTTTCCAAATATCTCATTAGTGTCCTTTTTTCTGGTCCAGGATATACACATGCATGTGTATATGTATACACATATATAATTTATTTTTAGTTGTGGTAAAACATACCTTTTATAAAAATCATTCTGACCATTTTCAGTAGATAACTCTTGACATTAAGTACATTGACAATACCATATAACTTGCATCACTATTTCCATTATTTTCAACATTCCAAACCAAAACTCATTTAGGAGTAACTCCCCATTTCCCCCTCCCTCTATCCCTGGTCACCCCTATTCTGCTTTCTGTCTTTATGGATTTGCTTATTCTAAGTATTTCATATAAAAGAAACCATATAGTACCTGTCTTTTTATGTCTGGCTTATTTTACTCAACATGATGTCTCCAAGGTTCATCTATGTTGTAGCGTATACCAGTACTTCACTTTTTACCACTGAATAATATTCCACTGTACCAATATACCACATTTTATTTATCCATATATCTGTTGATGGGCACTTTTGCCTATTGTGAATAATGCTGTGATGAACACACTGAAGTACAAATATCAGTTCAAGTACCCACTTTGAGTTGCTTGGGGTATATATCTGGGAGTGGAGTTGCCAGGTCATAGGGTAATTCTATGTTTAACTTTCTGAGGACCACCCAACTGCTTTCCACAGTGGTTCCACCATTTTACATTCCCACCAACAATGTAAAGGGTTCCTATTTCTCTGCATTCTCTACAACACTTGTTATTTTCAGGTTTTGTAAAAATCCTAGTAGACGTGAAGTGGTAACTCACTATAGTTTTAATTTGCATTTCTCTTAACAGCTAATTATGTTGAACATCTTTTCATATACTTATCGGCCATTTGAGTATCTCTTTTGGAGAAATGTCTATTCAAATCCTTGACTCATTTTTAAAATTTGGTTGTTTTTGTTGTTGAGTTACAGGAGTTTTTTTTTTTTTTTTTTTTTAAATATATTCTGGATATTAAACCTTTGACAGATATTTGTTTTCCAAATATTTTTTCTCATTCTATAGGTTGTCTTTTCACTTTCTTGATAATATCCTTTGCTGCACAAAAGTTTTTAATTTTTATGTACAGCAGGGGAAACAGAGAGAGAATGAGAGGTGAAAATTTTTCTTGTTTTTTTTATTATTATTATTATTACTGAAATAATGAAAATGCTCTAATAACGACTGAAGTGATGAATGCGCAACTATGTGATTATATCAAATACCAATGATTATACACTTTAGATGAATTGTGTGCTTTATTACTATGTATCAATAAAAAAGATTTGTTAAAAAAGTTTTAAATTTTGATGATGTGCATTTTATCTACTTTTTCTTCTGTTGCTCATGCTTTTGGTGTAAAATCTAAAAATCCATTGCCTACTTCAAGATCCTGGATATATTTCCCTATTTTTAAGAGTTTTATAGTATTAGCTCTTATATTTAGGTGGTTGATCCATTTTTTTTTTTTTCTTTCTGGTTGCACCATCATCTTTTTGGTGTGTCACTGTGCAGTGTGGGGGCCTGAGCCACTCTGCGCAGATCTGGGATGCTTTTTTTTTTTTTTTTTTACCAGGAGGTCTCGGGGATCGAACCTGGGTCCTCTATATGGTAAATGGGAGCTCAATTGCTTGAGCCATGGCCGCTTCCCCGCTGATCCATTTTGAGTTAATTTTTCTGTATGGATAGGGGTCCATATTTTTTCTTTTGCATGTAAATTTCTAGTTGTCCCTGCACCATTTGTTGAAAATCAACCGGCCGTAGATGTGCATTTATCTTTGGACTCTCAATTCTATTTCATTGGTCTATATGTCTATCCTTATGGTAGTACCACACTCTCTTCTTAATTACTATGGCTTTTGTAAGTTTTGAAATCAGGAAGTATGAGCCCTCTAAACTCATTCTTTATTTTCAAGTTTGTTTATAGCTATTTTGGGCCCCCTGATGCACAGTTGGGGGATGCGGGATAATAGCCACTGCACCGAGTATGAAATTCACCAATATTTACTGCAATTTACTGGCCTCTTCCTCTACCTATTCCATGGATGCGGCACAATGTTCCTTTACACTCCAGAGTTTCAAAATAATTGATTCAGTTAGTTCCTACCAGTTCAATAGTTGTTTTGGTGGCAGGACTGATTCTTGGAACTTCCCACTCTGCCATCTTCCCACAATTCTTTCAATTTGAATCTTATAACATTTTTTTTTTTCTTTTCCTTTTTGCATTGGTTAGAACTTCCAGCACAATGTGGAATACTAAGAGGTATTAGTGAGTATCCTCATTTTTTTTATAGGTTTCCTTTAGGAGATTAAGGAAGTTCTCTTTTATTCCTAGTTTGTTGACAGTTTTATGAATAAACATTGAATTTTGTCAAATGCTTTTCTTGCATTCTTTAGATGATCATATGACTTTTTTGGTCTTTATTCTGTTCATGTGGTAAATTACATGACTGAGTTTGAATGCTAAACCAACCAAACTTACAATTCTGGAATAAATCCTTTTGGTCATTGTATTAGTCAGCCAAAGGGGTGCTAATGTGAAATACCAAAAATGGG
>JAKSZT010054308.1:3128863-3175684 GCA_026826555.1 Tolypeutes matacus
TGATCCAATTATATTTTTGGAATTCATAATTACATCAAATTCCCCAATGGTTACAGTCATTATGTATTAACCTTTTAACATAATGATTTGCCAATATTTTATTTAGGATTTTTGTGTCTATGTTCATGGGAGATATTAGCCTGTAATTTTCCTTTCTTTTAACATTCTTGTTAGGTTTTAGATCAAGGTTATACTAGCCTCATAAAATGGAAGTGTTTATATGAGATGGGTAGTACTGGTATTTTTTTCTTCAGATATGTGGAAGAATTAACAGTGAAGACATCTGTGCCTTGAAGTTGCTTTTGTCAGAAGGTTTTAATTATAGATTCAAGTTCTTTGATAGACATATTCAGATTTTCTATTTCTTGTTGTGTCATTTTTGGTGTGTTTTACAAGGAATTCATTTATATTATCATCTAACTTTTCAAATGTAAAATTGTTCATGAAAATGGATAAACTATGATGAAGTTATACAAAGGAACACTATTCCAATAAAAAGCAACAAACCACTGATGCACCCAACAATATGGATGCACTGCAAAAACATTATTCTCGGGGTCGGATGTGGCTCAACTGGTTGGGCGTCCGTCTCCCATATGGAGGGACCCGGGTTCGATTCCCGGACCTCCCGGTAAAAAAAAAAAAAACAAAAAAACAAAAAAAAAAAAAAAAACATTATTCTCAGTGAAAGAAATGAGATGCAAAAGAGTACATATACATGAAGTTTTAGAATAGGCAAAACTAATGTATGATGACAGAAATCAGATCAGGGTTGCTTTGGAGATGAGGATTATGAACTCAGGGGTGTGGATTATATGGTGCATACATTTATAAAAATTGAAAAATATGTACACTTAACATATGTGCATTTCATTATATATGAATTGTATCTCAATTAAAAAAATTACAAAGTTGTTCATACTATCCTATTATCTTTTTTGAAAGTTTTAGATGTACTTTTTTGTTTTCTTATCAATTTTTTAATAACTAGAATAACTGTAAAAATAGAAACATGCTGGAAAAAAAAATCATGGTTTGGGAACATAAGTTAATAGGCTTATTGTCCAGAAAACCAAATAAGTGGAACTGTCCTTATATCAATATTAAAGTGGGAAGCAGATGTGGCTCAAGAGGTTGAGCGCCAGCTTCCCACATACAAGGTCCTGTGTTCAATCCCTGGCCCCAGTACCTCAAAAACAAAACAAAACAAAGCACAAAAATTTAAAGGACATTAAATCTAATATTCTATTACACAAAGCTACAAGAAAAAGTAAAACTAACCCTAATAACAACTACCTAGCAGTTTTTTATTTTTTATTTTTTTTAGGAGGTACCAGGGATTGAACCCAGGACCTTGTACATGGGAAGCAGGCGCTCAACCACTGAGTTACATCCGTTCCCCAGTGAGAGCTGGTTTTTCCTTTTGTTTGTTTCTAGGAAGTATTGGGGATTCAACCTGGGACCCTATACATGGGAAGCAGGCACTCAACCACTTGAGTTATACCCACTCACCCCCGACAGTTTTTAAATGCAACATTTTTTGATCTTTCATTTCCTTTTCACCCACACATCTATATGCATAAACAATCATAGTTAAGAGTCTCTTAGTGCAAGAAATTTCATGGGCTCATTCTTAGCTGCCACCCTGTATTTGATGAGTGAGTACAGAGTTCCAAATTTGAAGGTCAAGTTGCTTGAGAGGTTTGAGACTAAAAAGAAGAGTGAAAATGAAGATGGAAAATATTTGCAAAGCTGGATCATGGTTGACTTCATTCATAGCTAAGGAATTGTTTTGTTGATTTTATTTTGCATTTTGATTATTTTAAGGCTGAGGTGTTTTTTTGTTTGCTTGTTTTTGAAAGATAGTATGGTAAAAAGTAACAAAAGATGTGGATTAAGTCAACCTTCACTTTTTTTTTTACAGAGGTCTTAATTTGCTAGAAAACTTATAACATTAAGGAAAATGCTCATGTGGAGAAAAGTGCTTTCTCAAGTTTATATATATCATGAGAAAAATTAGAGTTTAAAACTGGAAACTAGCTTAACACTATACAAATAGGAAATATTTTGCACCAAGGTCTTGAAAGAAACATCAAGTCAAATATAAAATTTAAGATCAAGGGGAGTGGATGTGACTCAAGCAGTTGAGTGCCTGCTTCCCACATGGGAGGCGGCCCTGGGTTCAGTTCCCAGTGCCTCCTAAAAAAAATTTTTTTTTTAGGATCAACAAAGTGCTTTTCTTTTTTTTAAGAAATGAAAAGAACTTAAACAAATACATTTCTACACAGGAATTTTAGCTTATGTACAGTTTCTAAAATAAAACAAAAACCATTTGTGTAATCAATGTAACTTTAATGCAGGGTAAGCACCTACAGATTGCAAACTCTCCCTAGGGTCCTTTTAGTGCACAGATAGCTGATCTAGTGTCATTGGTTCTACTGGGGCCCAGATACAAGCAGTATGAACTCTATTGTCACCTATGACCTTTCTGTGATGTAAAGATGAAAAATAAATTTGATGTGAAGCAGGAGTAGCTCAGTGGTTGAGTGCCTGGTTTGCATGTATGAGGCCCCAGGTACAATCCTTGGTACCTCCTAAAAAAAAAAGAAAAAAAAACTGTTGTCTTCTGGGTGTGGGATAATGGAAGAATAGAAAGCTTGTCTGGGGGAAATCACTTTTGCAGTGATACCCAATTTTCTTAAGGCAGATAATTGGAGGTGACAGGTGATTCTAAAACTAATGTGCCAAAATTTATAAGAAAACATAAGCAGCAAATTTGGGAATAAACTCTTTAGTTTCAAAGAAGCTACAGTTGAACTATCATTAATGACTATCACTTTTATCCTTATTCTTTAGTTTTCTATAAACTATAAAGATTTTTCCCTACAAATCTTGGACTTTCTCTAATTTTCATTCAAGGTAATGATTGCTGCATAATTGAGGATTTTCCTACAAGCAAAACTTTTGTTATATTTCCCTAGACTCTCCCAAGGGAAATAGCTTTTTCTATACACTGCACACAAATTATATCATTCTTACTTTAGCAAGGTTTTTTTTTTTTTTTTGGAGGGGGGGTTGATTAAAACTCTTTCCAATGTTAGTATAAAAATTATTTCTCTAGTATTCTACATTAAAAAATTGGACATATCTAATGGGAAGGGCAGTGCTGCCAAAGTCCTCACAAGTGCAGGGCCCACCAGCTGTCCAAGGGGCCATGAGTGGAAATGTATCTGACCCCACAACCATTTGGGGTAAGGCGCTTCTCAGCCATCATGCCTTCAAATTCATCGGCATTAAACTTCATAAAACCCCACTTCTTGGAGAAATGGATTTTCCGGTGTCAAGGGAACTTGAACTTGGCCCTGTGTAGGGCCTTAATCACATACATGTTCCTTATTTTGAAGCTTGGTGCATATGGACATGATGATTTGGCCAATATGGACCATGGCCAGAGTACCCTGGGGCTTTACAAAGGCACCTTGCATTCTTTTCTGGAGCCTGTCAACCCCTGCGCAGGACTACATTTTGTTGCTATGGATGACATGGAATGGATGGAGTTGCACTCGGATATGAAAGCAATCTTTGCCACAGCTTTCCACCATGTACCTGTTGGTACAAGTACAGGCAGCCTCAAGGCCTTTGGAGGAGAGTTGCTCATAATTATCAGACAACATGTGGCCAGAGTAGGAACACATTTACTTTTGTCTTCTTCCCACCCAGATCAAAGATGTGGGTCTTGGCATTAGGAATTCTTTGGCAGAATCGAGACTTTGGGTATGGCTTTTACTTAAAATACTGGTAACATTGTGCAGGGTGGCAGCCCATGGCAACTCTAGAATCCTAGATGTATGTTTTTTCTTCTCTATTAGACGGTAATCTATTTGAGGGAAGGAACTTCATATTTTACCTATTTTTATTTCTCATTGTGAAAAATCCAATGAGCATGTAATAAATCTGTAATAAAACTGGCTGAATGAACTAATATGAGATAATCCATCTAGCACAGTACCGAGTATAAAATAAGCATTCAATATATATTAGGTATTATTATTATCATCACCTTTTTAAAATTTTTCTGGGAGTGGATACTTAGGAAGTAGAGAAGAAACAGCAGGAGCTTACTCTCTGCCTAGAGGATATGCCATCATGGGAATGACCTAAGGTGCTTTGTGTAAGGTGTCTGACATTAAAGAAAGATCAATCTCTGGCTATCTTCAATGCCTTCTGCTCTGCTGGATCCCTGACGTCACCTTTCCTTGCTTCCTTACCATTTCTGCATTTCACAATTTGGGTCACAGCTGTGGTTGATGAATCGGGCCTCATTTCCCATGCGGTAACTATCGATCACCATTCCACTATCCAGGTTCAGACAGTAGTGGTCACTGTGATTATGATACTGCTCAATCATCCTGTTCCTGAAAAGGAGAGGAATGATTGAAAGACATTTAATGATTTAGTTGAAAGTAAATTTCAAAGCTTCCATTCTCTAGTATAATCTTGTTCTTTTGCCATTTTATTGGAATATCATCATTTATCACTGTACCTGAACTCCTGTTCACTAACAACTTCTCCCAGGTATTCAATGATGAACTGCCCAGCTTTTAAGGGTTGTTTGGTTCTGATTCCCCAACCTTTTTCCTCAGCTCGAAATCGTTCTAGACATTGCACCCACTCGTGCCTCTGTATCCTCTGGTTGCAGCACTGTTCACCACAGGGGCAAGTGTTAGGAGAACACTCGGCAAAGATCATTCTAGAAAAAAAAAAAGAAAGAACTTTAAGTCATTTTACATTATATATGTCTTAACGCACTCATGTTTTATTTGATGAGAATTTTATATTTAATTACTGGAAATAACATTTCCATATTGGAAACATTTCTAGTCTACTGGACTAGCTGAACCTATAATCTCTTGTAAAAAATTCACAAACAAAAAAACAAACAACAAGCAAACAAGCCAAAAAACCAACTCAGGGGAGCCAATAAGGCTCAGTGATTGAGTGCCGGTTTCCTGCATATGAAGTCCTGGGTTCAATCCCCAGTGCCGGTACAAAAAAAAAAAAAAAATCTGAACACAGTAGATGAAAGTTGTTATGTATATATCTTCTTACTCTTTTCTTTTTTCAAGTTCCTAGATTTTTTTGTGGGAGCCATTTAATTTTGGTGTCCCAGTAAGGGTGTTTAGCATGATTAGAATAAGGAAGGATCAAGAAAATATTGGTAGAATCAAATATCACCTTCTATTTATACTCATAACTTAAAAATACTGTGAGGAAAATATATAACATCTCACACTGTAAAATATTTTCAGAGTCATTCTCTAAACAAAACAAAACAAAACAAAAACAGTGATTCTGATTTACCTTTTTTTTTTTTATTTAAGATTTTATTTATTTATCCCCCCTTGCTGCTTGTGCTTGCTGTGTCCATTTGCTGTACGTTTTTCTGTGTCTGCTTGTCTCCCTTTGTTGTGTTGTCCTGCTGCATCAGCTCACTGCACCGCATGGGCTGGCTTGCCTTCACCAGGATGCCCCGGGAATCGAACCCGGGGCCTCCCATGTGGTTAACGGGAGCCCAACCAATTGAGCCACAGATGCTTACCTGATTTATTCTTTACTACAATACTGTCCTTATTCTAAAGGGCAAACAACACACAAAATCAGATCATACATTTCTCAGCAAGCAGAGAAAGTAACCATTGGATTATTCATGATAGACAATTATCTTAAGTTGTCAAGGTGACACTGCCTTACTGTCAAATTTAACCACCTTTTCTCTGTTCTTTCTTTGACTTCTTTGCTGTATTTTTGTTTGACACATCTCCTGAAGATTTCCTCTTTATTTTTAGCTTTTTTGATCTTGTATGATACTGGATTTCCTACCTCTCCAATAACAATTCCTGTCTTTTCATGGAGGAATTCTTTTTGCCTCTCTTGTCTTCCATGGCACATTCCTTGATCCTCTTTTCTTTAGGACTTATACATTCTCATGGTTTCAACTATTACCCTCTGCTCATAATACCCTGCCTGTATTTTCATAGTATCTCATAACAAACACAACAATAAACTTCAGGTGAATAAAAGAATAAGTATTTGATTTAGTAATATAAATTGCCATTTTCTTTTGTTAGATAAAGCCCTTGAAGAACCAGAGAAATTATGTTTCTCTAATACAGATCTCGGCTCAAGTCTATGTTCCTTACCTGGTAATATTTAAGGTGACGTAAACAGTCATGGGAAATGTACTAGTCTGATTAATTTATCTAGCTTTAGAGGTCAGACTGTTCCCTGTGAGGGGCGGGGTGGGGTTTTCACCTGGAGTAAATGCATGTTTCCACTATTTATCATGCCAAGTTAGGAATGAGTAAGCAAGCGTTCAGGGGAGAGGAGAGGGAGAGTTGTGAGAGAGGATTTTCCTTACTTTTCGGAATCAAGACTTTAAGGACCTAGGGCTCTTCTGTAGCAAAGGATGAAAGATCCAAGAGATTCCCATTGGTGGGCAAGTGGAAGTAAACTGGGCTCCTTCACAAGAGACCCAGACAGGACCTATGAGGGAGTTGGGCAGGGACCCTGAGGTTTAGTTTAGGTCCTATGAACCCTGAGAGTAATCACAGTGACATTAAAAGTCTCACAAGGAATTAAACTTTTATTTCCCCCTAAGCATTCAGGTTTGTTATACACCATATCTTTCCTTACAGAGAGCTCTGCCCATGCTGTGGCTAAATGGGTATAGGGATAAAAACAGCTGGAAATGAATTACAAAACTGCCAGGTAATGAGGAATACTCTGGAGCAGCAATGGGTTTGGAGTATGTGGTGTACAGAAACAAGAATCTATTCTATTTACAGAATCTATAAACAATGTTGATGATTTCTACAATTGTTTGATGGAGAGGAGCTTGAGGATAAAGACTTTATTTCCTCTCAATTTGAACATTTAAGGAATCAGTTGAGGTTTGAACTTTTGTATCTACCCCAATCTAGTAAAAGGACAGAAGTTACACATATATACACACTGCCCCTAGAAAACAAACAAACAAAAAATAAGCAAATTAACAAAAAACAGAGGTGGAAGATGAATTTTTAAGGACAAATTATCATTAGGGGAAATGAAAAGTTCAAATAAAAGTTAAAAAAAATCTTCTTTTGTAAAAAATTACAATAAAATAGTCTCTTTTTTATTTTCCATAATGGGCATTTAAAATCAAAGAAGGGTTTTTGTTTTTTTTTTTTTTTTAGGTACCAGCGCTGGAGATTGAACCCAGGATCTCATATGTGGGAAGCTGGTGCTCGACCACTGAGCTACATTGGCTTCCCCGAGTTGGTTTTTTCATTTGCTTGCTTGTTGTTTGTTATTTTGTTTTTAGGAGGCACCAGGGAACATACTGGGGACCTCCCATGTGAGAAGCAGGAGCTCAACCGTTTTGAGCCACATCCATTCCCAATAAGTTTTTTTTGTAAAGGAAAACAACACAAAGGGAAAGATAAATTTGATATCTATTACTGACAAAAATGATATAAGACAACTGTTATTATGTAAAGCTAAATACCCAAATTTCAATTCTTAACTGATTAAAAAAACAGTATCTGTTTATATAATAAGCAGTAAGATATAGTGGAAGAAGACGACTTTGGAATCAAACTCAATATTTTATGAGATCTGATAGTATATCATATTCTTTATCCAGGTAATTCTTCTGAAGATTATACTTTAAGGATTAAAAAAAAAAAAAAAAAAGAATTTATACAAAGAGTTTCATAGTGCCATTTTTAATAATTTTTAATAACAAGCATTGGAAATAACTTGAATGATCAATAAAA
This sequence comes from Tolypeutes matacus, assembly GCA_026826555.1. Lineage (NCBI taxonomy): Eukaryota > Metazoa > Chordata > Mammalia > Cingulata > Chlamyphoridae > Tolypeutes > Tolypeutes matacus. The sequence continues at coordinate 3,136,681 of JAKSZT010054308.1, forward strand.
GAAAAAGAAGACTGCAATAACTCCTAAAAGTGATGAGCTTGTCGACCATATTGACACATAAAAGTGTATATATAAAATAATTAGGAGTGAAAAAAAAAATCAGTGCATATAACACCGACCTGCTCTTATCACTATGCAAAACTGCATATATATATACAATGGCAAGATCTACAGTGATGTAAGTAAGGCAGAATTTCCCAACTGTTGTGCTGAAACACTGACTGCCTCCGCCCACAAGGCACTGGGGACTGGGGAAACAGTTGCCTCTGGCCAGGACAACTATTCAGATTAGGAAGTACTGATGTGAAAGTTCATTAGTTCTTTTTTAATACAAATTTTCTTATGTAAATAAAATCAACAATAAAAAAAATCACCATAAATTCTATCTCCAGTACTGTATCTCTATTAAAGATTTCCATTTTGAAATCACAATGTCATCTTAAACTCAATGGCCCCAAATCAAAATCATCATTTTTACCTCCAAACCAGGTATAGATTGTAGACTTTCTATTTATGACTGGAGCACTAGCATCCCTCATACACACCATTGACTCAATCATCATATTCTCTATGTGCCAATGGTTTATCAACCAAATTTTCCTTCAAAATATATCATGCCTTTCCTCTCTACTCACACTGCCATTGTCCTTCTCTAGCTCCTCACAGTATGGCTACTATAAATTGAGGCTAGGGAAGTGCCTATAACTGTGCTATTTAATACACCATGAAAATTGTCTCATTTAATTCTCATACTGTCCTCCTCCCCCTAAAGAATTAGTATTACTTTTTATCAGAGGGGTTCAATAATTTTCCCATAGTCTCATAAGTTGTAAGAGGATTTAAACTCAGGTACATAAGCAATTAAATTTCATTCTCTTATACTGCTTAATTCAGCCCATCAATTAGTTTTCTTTTTAAGGAGGTACCAGGGATTAAACCCGGGACCTCATACATGGGAAGCAGGTGCTCAAACACTGAGCTACACTTGCTCCCCAGCCCGTCAATTAGATTTTATCCTTTTCTATGCAACTACTTGAGGGGAAATGAAAGAGTTTATTTAACTTTTCCCTCTAAAAGAAGTGTCTTATGTATACCTCAAACCTATCATTCAGAGGAGTTTAGTATATTACCTATTGAGGCAGTCATCCACACAGCCCTTCCTAGTGTCATCATCCGGCTTCTTACAGTTACAGGTGGTAGCCTCGTAACCAGAAAGGGGTTTGACATCAACGTAGACATCTTGAGAAGACAGCAAAGAACAGATTATGAACATGCAGGATATTTTTCAAGTGCCAGGCTAAGAAGAATATTGATGGTATGGAGACAGAAAAAATAGCCTCCGAGTTACTTACTTGAACGGATTTTTTTATATAGGGGAACATCTGGCTTTTTGTATAGCTAGAAGGAAAAAGGAAAAATCTTGATATACCAGACAATAGTACCAATCACCACAAATAAAGAAAATTATCCATGTGCTTTGCTCATATCGAAATATTTACACCACTTTCTGGGTTAAGATACAATTAAGGGAAACTCTTGGTGTGATGAGTTTTTACCATGGATTAAAAGGTGATTTACTAGATTAGGGTAAGAAAGAACTAGATTCAAAAGAAGACATATTTAACAGTTTAAAGGAATGCAATTTGAATTATTTACTTCTTTAGCATGTTGTATATTCTTAGACCAGGAAAAGTTGTACTGGACTTGTTCAGATGGTCTGGGTAGGTATTACGAAATTAAAAAGATTGGTACCATGGATTTCCAGGCTGAACTAGAAATCAAAACATTTCTCATTTTAATTAAAGCAATTAATTGAGTAAATAAAGGGCAGGTAGAAAAATGGAGCTATCACATTGCAATCAAAATGTATTAGATGTCAGGTAGTCAGTCTGCCAGCATTTTGCCATGGAGGACAGTAGAAAACAATTTGATCTAAACTAGAATGTTTATTATCTATTGGAATAATCACACCATTTTTCAGTGGGTTTCAAAGAGAGTTCAATGCATTGTCTCTTTCATTGTTAAGAACATTCCAAGACAAATATCTAACATACTGATCCTTTTAGAATTCAAGATAGGCCACAAGAGAAGAGAATTCAGAGCTTCAGAATGTTACTTGCTCTGGTTTCCAAAAATTAATCTTAGGTGGTATTTTGGCAAAACTCAGGAGCCTATTTAACTCATTTGCATGCTACTTCTATTTTCCAATGGTTGTTCTGTCAGTGGGGCCTGGGGACTGCAGCTTAATACAAAAATCACTGGGAGAAATGTTTTACTTAGGAAAGCAGGAAAAAAAAAAAAAAAACAGTACCTTCCTATTTTTAGTTCCCAATATATTTTAAAATCTTTTAAAAGTACAAGAGTGTTAAATATTTCCCTGCTTCCCTTGGGAGAAGAATTTCTTTTGTATGTGAAAAATAAATTCCTAACTGATGGTAAGGAGCCAATGAAAATAAAGCCTGAAATTTCTTAATGCTGTTGGCAGTACATCTAAATTCTCCTGAGACCTGCATCAAACAGGATTCTTGCAAAACAGAATCTTTGTTACCAAAATAAAAGTTCAGTATAAGAGCAGAAGGTTGGCAGGGAACTTACTGCTATTTTGCAGTATGGGTAAAGACAAATAGGTCACATTAAATATGGATGTAAATTCATTTTTCTTAATATCTAACCTTAACAAGGACACTACTCAATGCTTCTTATGATGAGAACATAACAAGGAGGAAGAGAAAAGACACCCTCCCCCACACTTTACCATGTAAGAATGAAGCCTGGTAAAACAGGCTTGTGTACCTGATTGTGTTTCCACTGCCAGAGGATGTCATAGGGAAGCTGGAAGTCAATTCTCTTTTGCCTTAGATACTTCCCTGGAATGAAACAAAAAACACTATCAATTTCATTATCTATTTGGATATGCACTCATATAATGGAGTCCAAGAGCCTCAAAATCCAAAATACATTGACTAGAAAAACGAAGATTTAGTTTTTTATTTTATGCATTTTTCCATCACCAATTTTAATTTTAGCTACTCTTTTCCAGTATTCTATATGGTATATACTAAATATATTTAATTTTAATAGTAGCCTATATAAACGTTCTAACATAGCAAATCTGCTACCAAAAATACACAGAATATTATGAAGCTAACTAAATACTAAAAATCCTTAGTTAGCTTCATAACACATCAACTGTAGAGCATCTGGCTTCTGCTCTCCTTCATTATTCTACATAATCTAAGGTTTGACTATAAAAAGGAAACTATTAGAGTTTTTATTAAAATAGAAGTCCTTGCATTTAAACAAGCTGAGAGTTTTTCCGTGCAAATTTATGATCAGTTAAAAATATTGGAATATTACTCTTTAAAGCCAATTTTGAAGCCCTCTTTCTATTTAAAAAGGCCTCTCCAATTTCATGAATCTTTAAGACCTTTCTATCCTCTCAAACCCCAGAAAGCTTGGCTCTCTTCTTACAGGACTTACAGTTTACCTTGTTATTTAGATATTTAACCTGTCATTTTGTTCTTTTTTTCCCCTTTTTGTTTTTGTTGTGTTTTTTTTTTATTTCTTTTTGTTGTTGTTGTTGGTTTTTATTTTTTGTTTAACCTATCATTATCACTAGACCAGCAGTTCTCAAAGTGTTCTTGAGACTCCAGTGGGTCTACAAGGCCAAAACAATTTTTTTTTCTAGAGAGCTGGTGATTTTAGTTTTTTTTTTTTTTAAGATTTATTTTTTATTTACTTAATTTTTCATTATTTATCTTCCCCCTTCCCCCAGAGGGTTCCCTTGTCTGTCTGCTCATTGTTTGCTCGCCTTCTCCAGGAGGCACAGGGAACTGAACCCAGGATCTCCCATGTGAGAGGCAAGTGCCCAAAGGACTGAGCCACATCTGCTCCCCATGGGCTGCAGTGTCTGCTGGCTTGTGGCCTCTGCTTGTTGGGTGAGGGCGGCATCTAGCTCTGTTGCAGTGGGAGGCAGCATCTGCTGTTTTCTTTTAGGAGGCGCTGGGACAGGAACTGGGACCTCCCACGTGGTAGGCAGGCACCCAAGTGGTTGAGCCACATCCACTTCCCTATTTTAATAATAATACTAAGATGCCATGTTAAATGCCTTTTTCATTAGGCTGACATTTGCGGTAATGGTGGAAAAACAATGGTGAGTAAAACTGCTGGTACCTTAGCATGACTCAAAGCAGATGCACCAAAACCATACTGTCTTATATTCTACCCCATCACATACTCAGAAAAACACTCAGCATTGCTTAAAAATGCTCTTGATGAAGTAGTAAAAATTACATTAAATATTGACCCATGAGTCAAGATTTTTAATATTCTCTGTGGCACCATGGAAAGTATGCATAAAGCATGATGCATAAAGTATTCATTAAGTACAAAGGCTGCCTCAAGAAAAAACACTTGTGCAAATGTTTGAGTCCCACATAGCTGTACTATGTGAAATTTGTACGTTTCTTTTTCTTAATTTCAAATTTACTTGCATTCTAATAATCACAGAATTTTTATAAATTTAAAAAATGATTATAATATCTCTAATGATATCCTCATTCATTCCTAATGTTTATTCCAACTTTTCTGTATTTCCTTGATCCATCTTAGCAGTGGTTTGCCTCTTTTATTTCCCATTCTTTTTAAAGAATCTGCTTTCAGTATTATTTCTACTATTTAGCTATTTCCAGTTTCATTAATTGTTATAATTTTCTTTTTATTAAACAAGTTGTAAGTTTACAGAAAAATCATGCAGAAAACACAGAGTTCCCATATACCTGCCAGACACACAAAATTTTCCCTATTATTAACTCATAGCAATAGTCTGGTACTTGTGTTACAATTGAGGAAACAAAATTATTACAATTATACTATTAAATGTGGTCCATAGTCTACATTTGGGTTCACTGTGTTACAGCCCTATGGATTTTAAAAATTTTATTCTGACAACATATACAACCTAAAATTTCCCCTTTTAACCACATTCTAACATATAATTCAGAGGAATTAAATTACATTCATAATGTTACCCTTTGCAGCAACCATCCCTTACTAAAACTTTTCCATCAACCCAAATAGAAACTCTGTACCAATCAAGCATTAGCTTCCCACTCCCTGTCCCCACCCAAGCCCCTGGTAACCTGAATTCTAGTTTCTGACACTATGAATTTGCTTATTCCAATTATTTAATATCAATGAGATCATACAATATTTCTCCCTTTTGTGTTCCGCTTATTTCACTCAACATGATGTCTTCAGGGTTCATCCATCTTGTGATATTTATCAGGACTTCATAACTTTTTATGGCTAAATAATACACCATTGTATATATATATACAGTATCACATTTAGTTTATCCATTTATCAGTCGATGGACACTTGGGTTGCTTCCATCTTTTGGCAAAAGTGAATAATGCCACTATGAACACTGGTGTGCAAATAACTGTTTGAGCCCCTGCTTTCAATTCTTTTGAATATATACCTATAAGTGGGATTGCTGTTTCATATAGTAATTCTATATTTAAATTTCTGAGGCACTGCCAAACTGTTTTCCACAGTGGATGCGTAATTTTACATTCCCACCAACAATGAATGAGTGTTGCTATCTCTCCACATCCTGTCCAACATGAGTAATCTACTATTTATTAATTAAATATTATTTATTTATCCCCCCCATCCCATTGTTTTGCGCTTGCTGTCTGCTCTCTGTTTGTTCTTCTGTGTCTGCTTGTCTTTTCTTCAGGTGGCACTGGGAACTGATCCTGGGACCTTCTGGAGTGGGAGAGAGGCACTCAATCTCTTGTGCCACCTCAGCTCCCTGGTCTTCTGCGCCTCTTATTGTCTCTCCTCTGTGTCTCTTTTTGTTGTGTCATCTTGCTGCGCCAGCACTCCTGTGCAGGCCAGCATGCCTTTTACCAGGAGGCCCCAGGAATCGAACCCTGGGCCTCCTAAATGGTAGAGGGAAGCCCAATCGCTTGAGCCACATCCATTTCCCTATTATTATTATTATTATTTAAGATTTTATTTATTTATTCATTTACCCCCCCCCCCCCTGCTGCTTGTGCTCGCTGGGTCAGCTAACCACGCCATGTGGGCGGGCTTGCCTTCACCAGGAGGCCCCGGGAACCGAACCCGGGGACTCCCATATGGTAAACGGGAGCCCTACTGATTGAGCCACAGCCGCTTCCCCCTATTATTTTTAATAGTAGCCATTCTAGTGAGTGTGAAACGGTATCTCATTGTGGTTTTGATTTGCATTTTCTTAATGTCTAAGAAACCACTGCCTAGCACAAGTCCCTGAAGATGTTCTCTATGTTTTATTCTTGGAGCTTTATAATTTTGGCTCTTATATTTAGGTCTTTGATCCATTTTGAAGTAATATGTATATGATGTGAAATAGGAAGTCATCTTTTTTTTTCATATGGCTATCTAGTTTCCTCTGCACCATTTATTGAAGAGACTACTCGACTACTCTCCTCATTTAGTGGTTTTAGCCCTTTTCAAAAATCAATTAGCCATAGATGTGAGGGTTTATTCCTAAACTTTCAATGCAATTCCATTGGTCTATATGTCTGTTCTTGTGCCAATATCATGGTGTTATGATTACTGTAACTTTGTAATAATTGAGTCTTCTTTTTCTTTTTCAAGATGTTTTTGACTATTTGGGGTCCCTTATCCCTACATATATATTTGATGATTGGCTTTTCCATTTCTGCAAAGAAGGATGTGGGAATTTTGGTTGGGATTGTGTTGAATCTGTAAATCACATAAGGTAGAACTGACATCTTAACAATACTTGTTAGTCTTCAATGTTTCAGTCCCTTTACGTCTATGGTTAGATTTATTCCTAGATATTTGATTTTTAGTTGCTATTGTAAAAATTTCCTCTTCAGATTGTTCACTACTAGTGTATAGAAATACCAATAGTATTTGTGCATGTTGATCTTGTACCCTACCACCTGCCCCCACCCTGAGATGGCACCCTTGTCTATTTGCTCATTGTTTTAGTTCATTGTCTGCTTGTTGTTTGTTTTTTCTTTAGGAGGCACTGGGAACTGAACCTGGGACCTCCCATATGGGAGGCGGGTGCTCAATTGCTTAAGCCACATCCGCTCCCTGCTTGTTAGTTTTTGCTTGTTATCTGCTCATTGATTTTGCTTGATGTTTGTTTGTTGCCTGCTTTTTGTCTGTCTTCTTTAGGAGGCACCAGGATCCAAACTGGGACCTCTTGTGTGGGAGATGGGTGTGCAACTGCTCATCTGCTCCCTGTACTCTACCACTTTGGTTTTTTTTTTTTTTTTTTTTAAGATTTTATTTATTTATTCATTTATCCCCCTCTTGCTGCTTGTGCTTGCTGGGTCAGCTAACCACGCCATGCGGGCGGGCTTGCCTTCACCAGGAGGCCCCGGGAACCGAACCCGGGGCCTCCCATATGGTAAACGGGAGCCCTACTGATTGAACCACAGCCGCTTCCCGTTGTACCCTACCACTTTGTAGTTTTCTTGTGGATTTCTCCAGGATTTTCTCTATATAGGATCACGTCATCTGCAATAGTTAAAATTTTATTTTTTCCTTTCCAATTTGGATGCCTTTTTTTTTTTTTTTATCGCCTAATTGCTCTGGCTACTATTTCCACTACAATACTGAGTAACAGTGATGACAATGGGCATCCTTATCTTGTTCCTGATCTTAGAGGGGAAAAGGTGTCAGTCTTTCACCATTGAGTATGATGTTAGCTGTGGGTTTTTCCATATATATCCTTTATCATGTTTAGAAAGTTTATTTTTCTTCTTTTTTAGTGTAAGTATTCAGAGCTATAAATTTCCCTGTCAGCACTGCCTTTCCTGTATCCCGTGAGTTTTGGTGGGTTGTATTTTCATTTTCATTTACCACAAGATATTTCCTAATTTCCCTTGTGATTTAGTCTTTGACCCACTGGTGGTTTATTGAGTCTAATTCTGTCACTCTCAGGAGCACAGATTCCAAAATAGAACCCACTAATAAGGCATCAGTCTCTGGGGCTATCCCCCCTTATATATGACCAGGGTGTCTCCGGAGCTCTCAGGAACCCCAACCCCAGTCACTTTTGATTTGAAACCAACTTAACTTCAATAGCATACATACACTGTTCCTACCCACCCATTCCCCCTCCCTTTTTATTGTACTTGGTACAAATTATCTTTATATATTGTATGTCTAAACCATAGTTTTACTATAACTATTTATGTATTTGTATTAGAATCCATAAGAAGTAAAAAGTGGAGTTACATATCAAAAATACAATACAATAATATTAGCAAATATAATTACCTAAATGGTAGCCATTATTGAAGGTCTTTATTTTTTTAATGTTGCTTCAATCCACTGTTTAGTGTCTTTTCCTTTTAGTCTGAAGAACTCCCTTTAGCACTGCTTGTAGCGCAGGTCTAATGGTGATGAACTCTCTCAGCTTTTGTTTGAATAGGAATATCTTAGTCTCTTCCTCATTTCGTTTTATTATTTATTTATTTCTCTCCCCACCCGTTGTTATTTGCGCACGCTCTGTCTGTTCATTGTGTGCTCATCTTCCTTTTAGGAAGCACTGGGAACTGAACCTGGGCCCTCCCGTGTGGGAGGGAGGCGCCTAATCGCTTGAGCCACCTCCACTCCCTGCTTTGTTGTATCTCTCATTATGTTTTACTCCTTGTGTCTCTTGTTGCGCTATCTCATTGTGCCAATCCATCGCATCAACTCACTGTCTTGCTCGTCTTCTTTAGGAGGCACTGGGAACCAAACCCGGGACCTCTCATGTGGTAGGCGGGAACTCAATCGCTTGAGCCATATCTGCTTCCCTCTTCCTTATTTTGAAACACAGTCTCACTGGATGTAAACTTCTTGGTTGGTAATATTTTCTTTCAGCACTATAAATATTTCATCCTACTGCCTTCTTGCCTCCAGGGTTTCTGATGAGAAATTAGCACTTAATATTATTAGGATTTTCTCGTATATAACGTGTTGTTTTTCTCTTGTGGCTTTCAGAATACTCTCCTTGTCTTTAGCATTTGACCACTATGTGTCTGGGTGTGGTTCTTTTTGAGGTTATCCTGAATGGTGTTAATTGGGGTTCCTGGATGACTTTCATTAAATTTGGGAAGATTTCTACCATTTTTTTGAATATCCTTTCTGTTCCTTTCTCTCTTTCTGGGACTCCTATAATGAGTATACTGGTACTACTGATGGCATCCAACAGGTCTCTTAGGTTTTGTTAACTTAAAAAAATTTTTTTTTAAATTAAACTTCTTTTCCTGAGCTTGAATCACTACTATTGTGTTATCATTAAACTCACTGATTCTTTCTTCTGCCAGCTCAAATATGCTCTAGGGAATCTGTCATTTCAGTGGCTGTGGTCTTCAATTTCACTATTTCCGTTTGGCTCCTTTTTAAAAATAATTTCTGTATCTTTATTAAGAGCATCATATTGTTCATGCATCATTTTCCTGATATCCTTTAGTTCTTACTCTTTGTTTTCTTTTATCTCCCTTTTTTTTTTTTTTTTTTTTTTTACCGGGAGGTCCTAGGGATCGAACCTGGGTCCCTCCATATGGGAGATGGGCACCCAACCATTTGAGCCACATCCATCCCCCTCTTTTATCTCCTTGAGCATATTGAGGATCATTTATATATATATTAGTTTACAAATATATTTACATGATTGTTTACAAAAACAATCATGCATACCATACAGGATTTCCAAACATTGCCCCACCATCAACACCTTGCATTGTTGTGGAACATTTGTTACAAATGATGAAAGAATATAGTCAAAATATTACTACTAACTATAGTCCATATCTTACATTTGGTGTATTTTCCCCACAAACCACCCTATTATTAACACCATGTATTAGTGTTATATATTTATTATAGTTTTTTTTTTTTTTTTTTACTGGGAGGTTCCGGGGATTGAACCCGGGTCCCTCCATATGGGAGACGGACGCCCAACCATTTGAGCCATATCTGTCCCCCTATTCATTATAGTTTTGAAGATTATTTTTGAAGTCTTTGGTATGTTCCAAGTCACTGATGTTTTCTTGATTTTTATCTTGTTCCTTTGGATGGGCCATCATTCCTTGTTTCTTGTTTTGTAATTTTTTTTGTTGCACAATGTATATTTTAATATTTTAAAGTGTAAAAGCAGGAATTTTGTCCCTGAGCTGGCTTTTTCTTAAGCTTGTATCCACCTAGTTATATATCAGAGACTTCCTTGAGTGCAAGGAACATTTTTAAAGCTGAGTTTTTTTGACCTGGCATTTGCCTGGTTACTACAACTCTTTTTCTATAGGGATTTCTAAGGTTTTGAGGAAGATGGCTTTGCCAGTTTTTGCTAGTTTTTCTAAGACTCTGTGAGGGAATGGCACACTTGAGCGTCTTGTGCTGCCATCTTCATTGACCAGAAACCTCATTATTTTTTATTATTGTCATTTATACTATATACTATACTTTTTCTGATTTCCCTCTAAATACTACTTTACCTGTAACTCATGAACTTTGGTAAGTAGTAATTTTACTATCATCCAGTCCTAAGCATTTTCTAAGATTCATTATGCTTTTTCCTTTAACCCATGAACTATCTGGAAATGCTTTCTAATTTCCAACATTTTTTTACTATATCAACACTAATATTTAGTTTCATTGCACTGTGTTAAAAAATGTGGTCCTCGATGGAATATTATGCAGCTGTAAGAATAAATCATAAGCATATGGCATAAAGCATATGGCAACATGGATGAACCTGGAGGACATTATGTTGAGTGAAGCAAGCCAGACACAAAAGGACAAATACTGTATGAATGTGTTACTATGAACCAAATATATTGGGTAACATATTGTTTGATTAAAAAAAAAATTTATATGTATCCATTACATTTAATTGAGAAATGTATATATTAATTCATCTGTGTTTACTTTTTAGTTTTTAATTGTTTATATTTTCAATTATTAAATGTACAAAATAAAGTTAAAAAAAAAATGTGGTCCTTATGATACTGATTCAAAATATTCCAAGAGTATCCACCATTTGTTTGGTACAGAATTCTATATATATTTATTACATAAAGTTTATCAATTTTATTATTTAAATATGCTATAGCCACACTTTTGCATGTGTCCTTGAGTTATTAGTTATTGAAAAAAGTTGATTAAAAATCTTGTATGCTTTCAACTAATTCAATCAATTTCTGATTTGTAAAATTTGAGGTTATGTTATTAAACGTAAAGAGACTGAAGACTGCTTTATCTTAAGTTGGTAGATTATTCCTTTTATCATTAAGTACTATCCCCTTTTAATTCAACAAATGCTTTTTATCTTTTCATTGATAATAATTTTGCTATACCATCTTTCTTGATATTAAATTTATCTTCCTTCTATCTCTTTTCTTCTCATTTTCAACACTTTATGAAGATTTCCAAACATTCACAAAAGTTGAAAGAACTGTATGGTGAATACCCATATACTCATCATGGAATTCTACTCTGCAAGAAAGAGGAACAAACTCTTGATGCATGCAACAACCTGAATGAACCTCCAGGATATGGATGTATGTATCTTTGAATGTATCTGTTTGTATAGCTTTTTAAGTGGTTGCTCTATATATTACATTAAATAGACATAAGTTAACAGTTTACTGGTTTTACTAGTTTGAGTCAAGTATAGAAACCTTGAGAAAGTCACAGAAGCAAGAAGCTGAAAGTAATGAAACCTGGAAAAGAGAATAACCAGCAGACACTGCCATGTGCCTTGCCATACGGTAGAGCGCCCAAGGATCGGTGGCAGCTGGTCTCTGGGAAGAAAAAATCACTTGATGATGCCTTGATTTGGACATTTTCATGGCCTCAAAACTGATATTTAACTAGCAAAACGTTTTTATAACATTAAAGCCGAAGCTAGTCCAGATGCACAAGTACCAGTCTTCCTAGCACTCTGCAAATTGGGACTTGTCTATTTCTTACAGTACATATGGTAAACAAATATTCAAGATGTATTCACCCATCTTGATATGGACCAGCTTTTGGGACCTGAGTGGGACCTTTACCTCATGACCATCATTGCACTGCTCTTGGGAACAGTTATAGCTTACAGGCAGAGGCGCACCAAGACATGCCTCTCCCCAGGCCTCCAGGGCCACAATAACAGACACTGTGTCCAGCCTTGATCAATGACAACCAAGGACAATGTTTGCTGAGAACAACTGCATTTGATTTAGGACTTGGGATCAGTGGCCACCTCCTGGAAGAGGGACGAGGAAGCGTTTAGTTCTTAAAGCTGCTTAGACTCTGATGCTTTATTTTCAGGGATAAGTAACTTATCTAAACTGAGATGAATGTTCGTTTCAGTGTGATATGGAATAACAACCTCAGTGGCTTTCCTTTTTTTTTTCCTCCCCCAGGAACCATTCGCGAGACACTCAAAGTAATGTCTACTGTATCCAGCTGTCTTTCTTGGGTCCTTTGGTCATTCTGTCAATCTGCCTTAAGTTTTTACCTCAACCGTCTTTAAGGTCTTGCTCACTGACACTAAAAACTGATTAATGTAAAAAGGGAAACCCAGTTAGTTGCAAATTTAACCTTAACATGTTTCAAAGTCTTAAAATAGAACTTGCCTTTTAAGTTAAAAAGAGAGAGAAAGATGTCATCAAAGCGTTTTGGACCTGTGATAACTGAGAAACTATTTTATCAGACCACATGCAAGTATGCATATTCAGTATATTTGTTATTTTAAAAGGGCAGGTTGGGAACTTTCTTATTATTGATTTGTCACACTTTTATAGCATACTTCTCTCCTTCAGAGATTGAAAGACCTTGTTAAGGAGCCTTAGGTGAATTTAATCCTCTTTGGAATGGAATATATATAAATCATTGTGAACTGACTCCTTGAGCTAACGTGAAATTGCCCCACTTACTCAAGGTAATTTGCTTGTTGAGCAAACAGAGCTTTCATCTAGAAGCCAGAGGATGGATTAAGTGGGAGAAATTAGAAAACAATATTCAAGAACTCTGGATGGGTACCAAGATCATGGACACACTTTCCCAAAAGTTGAAGCCTTTGTTTCCAGGATTTATTTCATTTTATATTTCTTATTTCACAAAGAACAGATCACCCTCCTGAATTCTTTAAATATGAAATATCATTGCCAGGATATGGCCCATGGTGACTTACCAGTATAATACCAAAACTCAGACAAAGAATCAAAGATTGATTAAATTCAGTGGTTGAGAAAAGCCAAAGGCTGTTCACACTACTCTTTACTGTTCAAGCAGATATTTATTTCTGCCAGTTTTCTATTTCAGTAGAAGTGATCTGCTTGCTTAGCTATCATATTTACTATCCTCTCACTTTTTTTTTTTTTTTTTTTTTTTTAAGATTTTATTTATTCATTCATTTATCCTCCCCTTGCTGCTTGTGCTCGCTGGGTCAGCTAACCACGCCATGCGGGCGGGCTCGCCTTCACCAGGAGGCCCCGGAAACCGAAGCCGGGGCCTCCCATATGGTAAACGGGAGCCCTACTGATTGAGCCACAGCCGCTTCCCTATCCTCTCACTTTTAACATTAGGAAATTCAAGGCTACTTGCACCAGACAAACCAGATTTATCTGGTTTTTAAATAGTATGGAAAAACAACAACAACAAAAAAGAAAACTGGGAACTTCATATATCATAAACACACAATAGAAAACTTAAACTGAATTTGTATTTCTTTTAATTAGCAGATGGTGGTGCTCACCAGCCTATTCTAGTCTGAGATTACATTAGCACCTACCAGGCTTTCTATGCTGCTACCTCAGTCTGTTTAAATTAACTTGTATACCATTTTCCCATAACCCATCATCTGCCAGAAAACTTGAAGAGTGTATTACCTGTAGAGTTGTAAGGCTTTGGTTTTTTTGGTTTTTTAAATTGGGGATGTATGTATGTATGATGTATGTATGTATGTATGTATGTATGTATGTATGTATGTATTTATTATTTATTTATTTTAAAGATTTTATTTATTTATTCATTTATCCCGCCCTTGCTGCTTGTGCTCGCTGGGTCAGCTAACCACGCCGTGCGGGTGGGCTTGCCTTCACCAGGAGGCCCCGGAAACCGAACCCGGGGCCTCCCATATGGTAAACGGGAGCCCTACTGATTGAGCCACAGCCGCTTCCCCTGGAGTTGTATTTAGAATTAGATTCAGTAAATCTATAATGGACATGGTATAGATGGATCAACTCTCTCTTTTTAAATTAAATTGGCCAATCTTTGCCTTTTTAAAAAAAAAAGAAATCGTGGGTTTATAAAACAATCGTACATGAAATACTTGATTCCCATACACCACACATCCCCTAACACCTTGCACTGGTGTGGAACATCTGTTACAACTGATGATAGTATTTTTTATAACTAGTTTTTTTTTTTTTAAACAGTAGTTACCTTTGTTACAATTGAGAAAATATTACTATTATCTGTTATCCATAATTTACATTACATGTATTTTTTCCCCATATATTATCCTATTACTAACACCTTGTGTTAGTAATTTATTATAATTCATGAAAGAACATCCTTATACTTTTACTATTAGCTAGTCTATTGTCTACAATAGGGCTCACTGGGTTGTACAGTCCTAATCTTTTATCTTGAAATTTTTATTCTAGTAATACATACATCCTAAAGTTTCCGATTTTAACCACATTCAATTCTATAGTTCAGTGCTGTTGATTACACTCACAATGTTTTACCATCACCTCCATATATTTTCACACATTTACCATCAACCTAAACAGAAATTCTGTACAAGTTAAGCATCAGTTCCCCATTTTCTAACCCCAATCTATCTCTTGGTAACCTATATTCTTGATTCTAACTCTTTGAGTTTGCTTATTATAATTAGTTTGTAATGGGAAGCGGCTGTGGCTCAATCAGTAGGGCTCCCGTTTACCATATGGGAGGCCCCGGGTTTGGTTCCCGGGGCCTCCTGGTGAGGGCAGGCCCGCCCGCACGGCATGGTTGGCTGACCAGGCGAGCACAAGCAGCAAGGGGGGGATAAATGAATAAATAAATTAAAAAAAAAAAAAAAAAAATTAGTTTGTAACAGTGAGATCATACAGTATTTGTCCTTTTATGTATGGCTTGTTTCACTCAACAAAATGTCCTCAAGGTTCATCCATGTTGTAATATGTTCCAGGACTTCATTTTTTTAAATGGCTGAATAATATTCCACTGTATGTATATAAATACATTTTGTTTATCCATTCATCGGTTGATGGATACTTGGGTTGCTTCCATCTTTTGGCAATTGTGAATAAGGCTGCTATAAACACAGATGTGCAGTATCTGTTCAAGTCCCTGTTTTTAATTATTTTGGTATATAACTAGTAGTAGACTTGCTGGATCATATGGTAATTCTATATTTAGATTCCTGAGGAACTGCCAAACTCTCTTCCACAGGGGCTGCACCATTTTACATTGTTAATAGCAATGAATGAGTGTTCCTATTTCTCTATATCCTCTCCAACACTTGTAGTTTTCTGCCTTTTTTTTTTTTTTTAAATAATGGCAATTCTAGTGGGTGTGAAATATCTCATTGTGGTTTTGATTTGCATTTCCTTAATAGGTTGTGATGTTGAGCTTCTTCTCATGTGCTTTCTAGCCATTTGTGTTTCCTCTCTGGAGAAATGTCTATTCAAAACTTTTGCCCATTTTTAAATTGAGTTGTCTTTCTATTGTTGAGTTGTAAGATTTCTTTATACATTCTGGATATTAAAACTGTTGTCGGCTATGTGGTTTTCACATATTTTCTCCCGTTGAGCAGGCTGTCTCTTCACTTTCATGACAAGGTCCTTTGGATGAACAGAAGCTTTTAATTTTGAGGAGGTCTCATTTATCTATTTGTTTTTTCCACTCCTTGTGTTTTGAGTGTGACTAAGAAACCACTGTCAAACACAAGATACTGAAGATGCTCCCTACATTTTCTTCTAGAAGTTTTATAGTCCTGGTTCTTATATTTAGGTTGTTGATCCATTTTGAGTTAATTTTGAACATGGTGTGAGATAGGGGTCCTCTTTCATTCTTTTGCATATGGATATCCAGTTCTATCAATACTACTTGTTGAAAAGACTATTTTTAACAGGTTTAGTGGACTTGTCAGCCTTGTCAAAAATCAATTGGAGGCCCCTTTCAATTAGAAACAGTGTGGGCATCACCATCCTAAAATCCTCAAGAGTGAGGAATAAACAAACATAAAAGGGAAATGCAACTATGGACTAAAGTAGACATTATTATTCTAGCAACAGAAGATTTTTGTAACACTATATAAAGACAGTGGTCACCAGAGGTTCTGAAAGGTAGCAGAGGGAAGAATAGGTGTAACATGATGCATTTTTTGGACTCTGGAATTGTTCTCAATGACATTGCAATCACAGATATAAGCCATTATACATTTTGTCAAAACATATAAAAATGTACGGTGCAAAGTGTAAACTATAATGTAAACTATTGACCATGGCTACTCGTCAATATGTGTTAATCAATTGTAACAAATGTATCACACTAATGAAAGATGTTAATGGAGAAAAGTGAGGGAGAGGGAGGAGGAGGGATATATGGGAATCCCCCTATATTTTTATATTTTTCCCCATATATATATATATATATATTTTTTTTTTTTTTTTAAATTTACTTATTTACTTAATTAAAAAAAAAAAAAAATTATCCACCCCTACCCCAGATGGTTCTCTTGTCTATCTACTCATTGTTTGCTTGCCTTCTCCAGGAGGCACTGGGACTGAACCTGGGCCCTCCCACATGTGAGGCAAGTGCCCAACAGCCTGAGCCACATCCGCTTCCCATACACTGTGGCATCTGCTGGCTTGTAGCATCTGCTCGTTTAGGCGCATGCTCGTTGTGGCGAGTGCGGCGTCTAGCTTATTGCGGCAGGTGTGGCATCTGCTTGTCTTCTTTAGGAAGCACTGGAACCCGAACCTGGGACCTCCCATGTGGTAGGTGGGTTCCCATGTGTTTGAGACACATTTGCTCCCCCTCCCTATATATATTAAATATATATATATATATATATATTTTTTTTTTTTTTTCTTCTTCTCAGTACAGTCAAATGTTTATTTGATTATAGGTCAGTGTTGTGGCTCGAACCTGGTTGGGAAGATGATGGAAGCACCCTCAGTGTTATGGTTCAAGCCTGGCCAAGTTGTTGGTGGAAGCGTGCATTCCCTATATTTTTGATGTATCATTTATGTAATATAAATCTTCTTTAAAAATAAAATTAAATTAAAAAAAAAATTGGACATGGATGTGAGAGTCTATTTCTTTCTTTCTTTCTTTTTTTTTTTTTTTAAAGATTTATTTATTTACTTTATCCATTTTAAACCCCTCCTTCCCCATTTGCTGTTTTGTGTCCATTCACTCGGCAATTCTCTGTGTCTGTTTCCTGCCATCTCTTCTCATCCTCCTCCTCCAGTCTTCACCAGGATTCGATCCTGGAGACCTCCGATGTAGGAGAGAGGTGTTCTGCTGCTTGCGCCACCTTGGTTCCTGGTTTTCGGAGCTTTCAGAGCATCTTGTCTTGTCTCTCCCCTGTCATGTCATTATCTTGCTGCATGGCTCCCGGGGCCTGGCGGCTCACCAGCACACAGAGCCTGGCAGCCCATGCGCCTTCTATATATATATTGTTTTTATTTTACCGGGAGGTCCCGGGGATAGAACCCAGGTCCCTCCATATGGCAGACGGACGCCCAACCATTTGAGCCACATCCGCCCCCCGAGAGTCTATTTCTTTTCTTTTTTTTTTTTTTTTTTATTATTTTACCGGGAGGTCCCGGGGATCGAACCCAGGTCCCTCCATATGGGAGATGGACGCCCAACCAGTTGAGCCACATCCGCCCCCTCCGAGAGTCTATTTCTGAACTCTATTTGATTCTATTTGTCAATGTATCTATCCTAATGCCAGTACCACGCTATTTTGAAAACTGAAGCTTTGTAATATACATTAAAGCCAGGAAGTTTGAGTCCTCCAACTTGATTCTTCTTTTTCAAGATGCTTTTGGTTATTTGGGGCCACTTACCTTTCCAAACAAATTTGATAATTGGCTTTTCCATGTCTAAAAATAAGCGATTGGAATTTAATTAGGATTGAGTTGAAGCTATAAAACAATTTGTGTAGGACTGACATCTTAATTATATATAGTCTGG
The DNA here is from genome assembly GCA_026826555.1 of Tolypeutes matacus. NCBI lineage: Eukaryota > Metazoa > Chordata > Mammalia > Cingulata > Chlamyphoridae > Tolypeutes > Tolypeutes matacus. The sequence goes on from JAKSZT010054308.1 coordinate 3,154,903, forward strand.
CCAAACTATGAACCTGGACTATTCTTCATTTGTTTAGGTCTTCTTTGAATTCTTTTAGCAATGTTTTACAGTTTTCTGTGTCCTTTACATCCTTGGATAAATTTATTCTTAGGTATTATGATTCTTGTAGTTGCTATTGTAAATGGATTTTTATTTTTATTTTTTATTTCCTCCTCAGCTGGCTCATTATTAGTGTATAGAAACACTACTGATTTCTGAGTATTGATCTTGTACTCTGCACTTTAGGTGCCCCAGAGGCCCCTCAAGCTCTATTCATTTTTCTTCATTCTTTTTTCCTTTCTGTTCTTAAAAGTGGATTATTTCAATTGTCTTATCTTCAAGTTCTTTATTTTGCCTTCATTCTTTTTGTTTTCTTCAATATTTATTTATTCCTACCTCCCCGTTTGTGCTCCCTGTCTGCTGTCTATGTCCATCTGCTGTGTGCTCTCTGTGTCTGCTCATCTTCTCTTTAGGAGGCACTGGGAACTGAACCTGGGACTTCCCATGTGGGAGATGGGTGCTCAATCACTTGAGCCACCTCAGCGCCCTGGTTTGTTGGGTCTCTCATTATCTTTCCTCTTTATGTTCTCTTTGTTGCGTCATCTTGTGGTGTTAGCTCACTGTCTTGCTCCTCTTCTCCAGAAGGCACCAGGAACCCGGGACCTCCCATGTGGTAGGAGGGAGCTCAATCACTTGAGCCACATCTGCTTCCCTGCCTTCATTCTTGAAGAATATTTGTGCTGGATACAGAATTCAGATTCAACCTTTCCCCAACAATTTAGAGATATTCTACTATCGTCTAGCTGCCACTGTTACTGCCATAATATTTTTGTTTTCCTGGATATAACATGTTATTTTTCTTTCTAAGATTTCCTTCTATTTCAGCACTTTGATTATGATATTCCCTGGCATGGTTTTCTTTATATTTAACCTGCTTTGGATTTGCTTCTTTTCCTGATTTGGTACATTTATGTCGTACAAAATTTTGAAAATGCCTGCCATTATTTCATCACATATTTTCTTCCTGCCTGATCCTTTTTCTTCTCTCCTTCTGAAACTCTGATTACATATGTTAGTCCTTTTGATTTTGTCCCACAGGTAACCGAGGCGCTGTGCTTTCCCGCTCCAAGTCTGATTTCCTTTCCGTTTGTCAGATTGAAGAATTCATGTTGATATATCAAAGAGTTCACTGACATATCTGTCATCTTCAATGCTGTTATGTCACATTTTGATTAATTTTCAGATATGTACTTTTAAGGTTATAGAATATTCATTTGGTTATTTTTCATAATTTCTATTTTCCTGTTGAGATTTCTTATGTGCTTATTAATTACAAGCATATTTCTTTTATGCCCTTAATCATAGTTAAAACATCTATTTTCAAATCCTTGTCTGTTTTTCAACATCTGGGTCAACTGGGGATCAGTCTCCATTCACTGTCTTTTCTCTTGTATATGGGTCAAATTTTCTTTTTTCTTCATATGTCTCATAATTTTAGATAGAATCATGGACACTGCCAATGATATGTTGTAAAGAGTCTGGATTATGCTATATTTTAATACGGAAAAGTGATTTTTAAAAAAAATTAGCAAGGAGGTAACTTGTCTGAATGCAAATTCCTGACACTATCTCCTATGTAGTGGGCAGCAGCTAAAATTCCTTCTTGGTACCTTTAGTCTTTGTGGTAGTTTGAGTCTTTTGTGGAACTCCAGAAAATGATGTTCTTAAATTGGTCCATTCCTGTGGGTGTGAGACTCTTTGATTGGACTGGATTCAGCTACGGGCCATTTGACTGGATTGCTTCAGTGGGGCATAGCCCAGAGTGGCCTCAGAAACAGAGGAACATCTAGGAGCTGAGAGAGAAGGCCTCGGGAAGCCAGAAGTTGAAAGCAACAAGGCCTACAGGAGAGGGGAGAGATGAGCAGATGCCTGATCACCCACAGCTGCAGCTTGTGGAGAGTGCATCTCCTGATGATGCCTTGATTTGGACACTCATGGCCTTAGAACTGTAAGCTTACAAATTAATACACTCTGTAAAAGCCAACCCATTTCTGGTATAGTGTCTTGGCAGCATTTAGCAAACTAAAAGTCTTAAATGAACTGCTTTGAGTCTGCCTGTACACAATTTTAGTCTGATTTTATAAGCACAATTTGGGGCTCCCCCTTTTGGGACTTTCTCCCTCACTTTCCTGCTGCTGTGATTGTACTGAAATATGGTCCCAAACCAATCATTCTATAAGAGTCCAAGTCTCTATATGAGTTTTAAGTGCCCTCTATACCAATAACTGGGATCAATCCACAGGCAAAGAGCTACAAAAATGGGGAATGTAAACAGTGTGATTCTCTTCTTCTAAATGTTGGTTCCTCTCTATGAGTTTGTGCTGGCTTTTCATTGCTTTCCAGTGATTTTGGATGACTGTGTTTTAAAGTTTGTCCAGTTAGTAACTGTTATCTTTGGAAGGGATGGCTTGATTCAAGCTACTCTGCCAAAACTGAAAGTAGAACTCCTATTTCTTTGTTATTAAATTCTTATATTAAAAATCTATGTCATCAAATTGTAGGTGTTTCTAAATATCATATAGCTGTTTTAGTTTTCATTTTACAATCCTATCTGAAAGCCTCTGACTTTTAACTGGTAAATTTACACTTATTGTGAGTGATATATCTGGCCTATTTTCACTATCTTGTTTTTTTTTTTTTTTTTTCTATTTATCATGGTCTTTCTCTCTCTTCCTTATTTTCCCTCTTTTACTGGATCAATTGGCTTACTTCAGTCTTTTTTTTTTTTTTTTATTTTATGTTTGAAAAGGTTCTCAAGATAATTTTAAAAGTCTTTCTTGGGGAAACGGATGTGGCTCAAGAGGTTCGGCGTCCGTCTACCATATGGAGAGACCGGGGTTCGATCCCCGGTACCTCCCGGTAAAAAAAAAAAAAAAAAAAGTCTTTCTTGTTTGTTTGTTTGTTTCCTCTATGGTTTAGAATACATACAGAACACTTAGATCCTGTTTCAATACTTTTAGGGGTTACACGGTATTTTAACCACACATTTAAATTCTAAAGTGGACCAATTCCTCTAGCATCTTACTGAACTTTGTAAAAGAACCATAAAATAGTAGACTGCAAATTCAACTCCCAAGTGATTTTCTAGAAATCTTTGTTTTCTCTTATTTTAACTCCTCCCTAAATTAGTCTCTTCAAATTTTTCATTATTATTTTCTATATAGATTTCTTCAAATAATGATTATTTAGACTTACTAATATATTTATCAATAATTTTTTCTCACAAAAGGTTCTTACTTCTTCAATTTGAAGATTCATGTCTGATTTCAATATGGAATTTCCACCATGTTCTTTATAATTTTATCTGGTTCTTTTAGTCCTTGTTTTAAAATCATTTCTCAAGAGAGGATTTGTTTGATGCCTGTAGGTGTTGTTTACTTGGGGCCATTTATTTATTAATACATTTTTTGTCTTGAAGCAAACAAATGTAAAGAAATGGTGGAAGTAAAAAAAAATTTTTTCTGAATCATATGAGAGTATGTTGCTGACATTTTGTCCTACCAACCTGAATACAAGACAACCGTCAACAAAAGGAAATTAAAACTGATACACTGCTACCATTTAATCCTTAGACCTCATTCAAGTTTTGCCAATTGTTTCAATAATGTTCTCTACAGTAAAAGCATCCAGTTCAAAGTTGCACATTGCATTTAGTTGTTATGTGTTTTTAGTCTGCTTTAATCTGTAAATTTCACAATCTCTCCTTGTCTTTTTTTTTTTTTGTCTTTATAAAGGGTATTTATTTGGGGTAGAAGTCCACAGATACCAGGCCATAAAGCGTTAAGTTTCTTCTCTCACCACAGTCCATTGCCACGTGTTAGAGCAAGACAGCTGCTGGTGTTTGCCAGGGTTCAGGCTTCTGGGGTTCCTCTCTTCCCAGGGCTGCATTTCTCTCCGGGTTTAGCTCCTGTTTCCTCCACAAGGTCAGCTGTAGACGATCAGGCGAACAGCTTGCTTCTCTTCTCCTGGGGCCTTCTTTCCAACATCAAAACTGCTTCTCAAAAGACTGCCTCTCCTTGTCTTTTATGACTCTGACTTTTTTCAAGATTACAGGCAAGTTATTTGGCCTGAAGAATGTCCCTCAATTTGGATTTATCTGATATCACTGCATGATTAAATTTAGTTTATGTGTATTTAACAGAAATAATGCCATGCTGTCGTATCAGGCAGCTTATGGTTTCAATTTGTCCCATGACTGATAATAACTCTGATCACTTAATTAAGTGGTATCTGCCAGGCTAGGTACAAAATAAATTTTGCTTAGTTCTCATAATTAAGGTTGGAACTATTATTCTAAATATGAAGATGAAGACATTGAGTTCTAGAGTTGATAAGTAACTTGTTAATGATCACAAGGCTCTAAGAGCATGGAATGGGGAGAGGAGAATAAACAACATAGATTTGCTTTATTCTAAGGTGCATCAGGGCTTCCCAAGACCACCCCAGGTATGGTGATTTGCTAGGAGGACTCAGAAAGCTCAGCATATAGTCATACTCCCAGTTATGATTTATTACAATGAAGGGATATAAAGCAAAATCAGCAAAGGGAAAAGGTGTGTGGGCAAAGACAGAGGAAACCAGGTGCAAGCTTCCAAGATTCCTGTCCCAGTATTGTCATAACTTAATTCCTCTAGCAATGAAATGTGACAACATGTGTGAAATGTTTTCTAATAGAGAAACTCCTGGGGGCTTCTACTGCATACTGAAAAACTTGGCTGGTCTTTGCCCCTAGTTCCTGGGGAGGTAATCTCTGAATCTTTGAAATTTCCCATGGCAGGAATGATTTTTGTTATTCATGGAGGCCCAGGTCCACACACCTGCAGCCTTAGGTTGGGTGATTGGCCACACCAGAATGACAAACTATGTGTAAGGGGCTTGGAGCTTTGAGCCAGATCATAGTAGTCTACCTTTCTGATCTCTGGGAGAGGGGGGGAGAGCTGCAGCTTGAGTTCAACCATGTGGACATCAAATCTATGAGTCATGCCTAAGTAATGAGTCTCCACCTAAACTTAGGACACTCAGAAAGGCCCAGATGACCTTCCATGATTGAGAAAATACATCTCTGTGCTGAGAGGATGACACATTCTGACTCTACATGGACAGAACATGGAAGCTTGTGTTTGAGACCTCCCAGGCTTCACTCTGTGTGTCTCTTCTTTTGGCTTCTTCTTCTTTGTATCCTTTTAATATAATAAAATTATCATGGTAAGTATAGTGCTTTCAGGGAGTTCTGGAGGGATTCTAGTGAATTACTGAACCCAAGGGGGTGGTGGAAACCCCTGAATTTAGAGCTAGTTGGTCAGATGTACAGATGGCCTGGGTCCCCAAACTTACAACTGGTACCTGAAGGGCAATCTTAAAGAGGATTGCCCTTAACTTGTAGAGTCCGGCCTAACTTAAGGTAGTTAGAATCAGAACTGAATTGTATTGAGTTACTGCAGTATTTGCAGCTGGAAGTTGTAGAAGTTTTTGGTAACTTTATCGATTCAGTGTCCAAGGATTTTATTGGGGGCTGGTTACCTTGGCACTCTCTGCCTAGTACATACCAAAACTCCACACTCACAGAATGCAGGTCTTTTGTGTAAAACATGTTGTATGCACAGACAGTATAAGTACAGTGAATCACTCTTAAGATTTGATCAAAGTTTTATGTCAGTGTAGGGAAATGTTTACAACTCAAGTTCCCAGATGCTAGCTAAGGACAACCTTGCAAGCAGGACTTTCTAAGATAGCAGTCTCAGGATCTTATTTTTTATGCACATAAGGTTTACGTTCTTTCCACTATTCTGGGAAAAGAAGTCAAGATTTGGCTATGTTGACAAGGATTTTGAGGGCTTTTCTGGGCTCAAAAGGAAAGGGCACCATGATACATATAACAACATCTAACATGGGAAATAGAATAGAAAGGGTGCCTACGTGCTAAGTATTAATCATTCTTGTTGGTCAAACTTGTTGACTACAAAAACAACTTCCATTCAGTAATACATTTGCTTTACTGTTCATTAGTAAAATCATTTATTGATTGCTAACTGTATATTAAGCACTATTCGAAGAATCTTACATGATTATTTTATTTAATATTAATGCTAATTTCTATCTCACCAATGAGAAATCTGAGGCGTTGAGAAATGCTAACTTGCCCAACATCATAGAAACAGTCATTGGTGGAAGTGGAATTTGAATCAAGGCCTGTTTCCAAACACCAAAAGTGAAAGACCATGTCAGTGGTCTTCAAATATTTTTGCTCCCATACTCCCCAGAAGAATTTTGAAAAACTATGTATCTCCTTATGTGTTTTTAAGCGTAAATTTCAAGATGCAAGTGATGTATCTGGTTATATCGTTTAAAAATACATTCAGGGGAGCAGATATGATTCAGTGGTTAAGTGTTTGCTTCCCTCCCATGTACAAGGTCCTGGGTTCAATGCCTGGTAACCCCTAAAATCAAACAAACAAACAAACAAACAAAAAAAAAACTAACTCTGATTGGGGTGTGGATGTAGCTCAGTGGTTGAGTGCCTGCTTCCCATGTACGAGGTCCTGGGTTTAATCCCCGGTACCTCCTTAAAAAAACAAACATATATATATATGCATTTTCCCCCAATGAATCTGAATACAATAAAAATAGTTATTAGCATCCATTAAAAAGGAATACCCTTGGGAAGCAGATGTGGCTCAAGTGATTGAGGTCCCGCCTACCCCATGAGAAGTCCGGGTTCGGTTCCCAGTGCCTCCTAAAGAAGACAAACGAGCAAAACAGCAAGATGATGCGACGGGCTGGTGCAGCAAACTGACATACCAAGATGACCCAACAAGAGACACATGGAGGAAAACATAATGAGAGACATAACAATGCAGGGAGTGGAGGTGGCTCAAGCAATTAGGCATCTCCCTCCCATATGGGAGATCCCAGATTTGGTTCCTGGTGCCTCCTAAAAAAAACAAAAAGACCAGCACACAACATACACAGCAAATGTGAACAATGAGGGAGGTGGGGAGACATAAATAAATAAAATAAATCTTTAAAAAAAAAAAAGAAAAAGAAAGAAAAAGGAATACTCTCAACATTTTTTTTGGAGGGGAGGGGGCAGGGATTGAACCTGGGACCTTGTATGTGGAAAGCTGGTGCTCAACCACTGAGCCATATCGGCTTCCCTGAGTTGGTTTTTTTCATTTGTTTTGCTTGTGTTTTTTTGGTTGTTTTGTTTTGTTTTGTTTTAGGAGACAGCAGGAACTAAACCCAGGACCTCCTATGTGGGAAAGCAGGTGCTCAACTACTTGAGCCACATCCGCTCACTCTCTTAACATTTTAACATTTGGAAATTTAAATAATTTCTTTTTATCCTTAAACATGAATTCCATTCCACTTATACAACAGAATTTTATCCTAATGTTATACACTAATGTTATATACTTTTATTGTGGGAAGCGGCTGTGGCTCAATCAGTAGGGCTCCCGTTTACCATATGGGAGGTCCTGGGTTCGGTTCCCGGGGCCTCCTGGTGAAGGCAAGCCCGCCTGCGCGGCGTGGTTAGCTGACCCAGCGAGCACAAGCAGCAAGGGGGGGATAAATGAATAAATAAATAAAATCTTTAAATAAATAAAAAAAAATATATATATATATATATATATATATATATATATACTTTTATTGAACCTATCCTAGAATTCTGTAAGAAGGTATGTAAATTAAAATGCAAAATTACCTGTGACTTCAAGTCTCAAAGCATTAAAAGTTCACTTCTACAGTAATCACTACAATTTTGATAAATATATGCTTGCATGACATAATAGAAATATAATTAATATACACTGAAATATAATTATTCATATACCATAAAATTCATCCCTTTCAAGAGTACAACTCAGTGGTTTTTAGTATAGAGTTGCAGAACCAACATCACCATCTAAATTCAGAACATTTTCATTATTAACAAAAGAAACCTTGTACCCATTAGCAGTCAGTCCCCATTCTTGCCTCTCCCCAGTCACTGGTAACCATTATTATCTGTTTCTTTGCATTTGCCTATTCTGGGTGTTTCATGTTATTGGAACCATACAATATATTGGCCTTTTGTGACTGTCTCCTTTTACATTGCATAATGTTTTCAAGGTTCATCTTGTAGCATGCGTCTGTACTTAATTATTTTTATGGTCAAATACTATTCCATTGTATGGATTCACCAAATTTTGTTTATCTATTCAACAGCTGATGGATATTTGGGTTGATTCCATCTTGGGGGCTACTAAGAATATAAAACTATGCAAATTCTTTTGGAAGGTTAAGGGGCCCAGAATAGCCAAAAATGTCTTCAAAAAGAACAAAATTGGAGGACTCTCACTTCCTGTAAAAACAGCACGGTACTGGCATAAAGACAGACAGATTGACCAAATTGAGAACTCAGAAATAGACCCTCATATCCACTGTTAAGTGATTTTTGACATGGCTGTCAAGCCCATCTAGCTGGGCCATAAAAGTCTATTCAACAAATGGAGCTGAAAGAACTGGATAGCCATATCCAAAAGAAAGAAAGAAGACACATATTCTCACACCTTATACAAAAATTAACTCAAAATGGACCAAGGATCTAAATAGAAAAGCTACAACCATAAAACTTCTAGAAGGAAATGTTGGGAAACATCTTCAAGACCTTGTAGTAGGTGGTGGTTTCTTGGACCTTATACCCAAAGCATGTGCAACAAAAGAAAAAATAGATAAATGGGACCTCCTCAAAACTAAACACTTTTGTTCTTCAAAAGACTTTGTCAACAAAGTAAAAAAGGAAGTCTACTCAATGGGAGAAAATATTTGGAAATCACATGTCCGATAAGGGTTTGATATCCATGTTATATAAAGAGATCATACAACTCAATGGTAAAAAGACAAAAAACCCAATTAAAAAATGGGCAATAAACTTGAATAGACATTTCTCCAAAGAGGAAATACAAATGGTCAAAAAGCACATGAAAAAATGTTCATCACTAGCTATTAGGGAAATGCAGATTAAAAGTACAATAAGATACCATTTCATATCTTATAGAATGGTCATCATCAAAACAAACAAACAAACAAACAAACAAACAAACAAACCCCAAACACACACACACACACACACAATAGAAAACTACAAGTGCTGGAGAGGATGTGGAGAAATAGGAATTCCACTCCTTCACTGTTGGTGGGAATGGAGAATGGCGCAGCCTCTGTGGAAGAGTTTGGCAGTACCTCAAGAAGCTGAATATAGAACTGCTGTATAATCCAGCAATCCTGTGACTAGGAATATATTCAGAAGAACTGAAAGCAAGGATGTGGACTGACATTTGCACACTCATGTTCAAAGCAGCATTATTCACAATTGCTAAAATATGGAACCAGCCCAAGAGTCCGGTTGAAAATGTGTATATATATACCACATTTTTATGTATATAACATGTTTATATATACACATGTTTATACTATTCAGCTGTAAAGAAGAAATGAAATTGGGATACATATGACAACATGGATGAACCTTGAGGATATTGAGTGAAATAAGCCAGACACAAAAGGACAAATATTGTATGGTCTCACTAATATGAACTAAATACAATGAGTAAACTTATGGAGGTCAACTCTAGAGTATAGGTTACTAGGTATTAGAAGGTGGATTGAGAATAGGAGCTGATGTCCAATGTACGTAGAATTTTTAATAAGGTTCACTGTAAAAGTGTGTAAATGAATAGAGTTGATGGTAACACATTATAGTGAGTATAACACTTCTGATTTATAAATGAGATTGTGGCTGAAAGGGTTAGTCTGTGGATGTAAATGTCAAACGGAAGGACACTAGAGAATAATATAGGGTATGTATAACCGTGATTTCGGTGGTGGAGGAAGATTGTGGTTAATAGTATAAATATAAGAATGCTCTTCTTTTATAAAGTGTTATGAATATGGTGCTACATGGGAAAATTACAAGTAATATAACTTATGGATGATAGTTAATAGTAATATTGTAATATTTTTGCAGCAATGGCAAAGAAGATACATCAATTCTAAGAGACAACTATAGGGGGTATAAGAGGGTATGGGTTTTTTCTTTTGGAGTAATGAAAATGTTCTAAAATTGACAGAGGTGATGACAGCACAACTCTGTGATGAAAATGAGAGCCACTGAGTGTACACTTTGAATGGATTGTACAAAACATTGGGCTGTATAACACAGGGAATCCAGTGGTAGCAGATGGCCGGTGGTTAACAGGACAAGTATGAGAATGCTTGCTTATGAACTATAACAAATGTATAAAACTAATACAGGGTGTTAATAATTAGGTGGGATTTGGGAAAAATACACCAAATGTAAGACATGGGCTATATTTAGTAGTAATATTTTGATGATGTTATTTCATAGTTTGTAACAAAAGTTTCACAATGCAAGGTACCGGTAGTGGGGTGTTATGTGGGAGCCTGTATGATGATATGCATGTTTGTTTTGTAAGTTCACAACTTTCACTATATACTTATTGCTTATGTATATTCATGTATGAATGATATACATCAATAAAATTTTATTAAAAAAAAATACTGCTATTAAAAAAAAAAAAAAAGAATATACTGCAATGAACTAAGTTTTTATGAGGATGGAGGTTTTCAATTCTCTTCAGTATATAGCCAAGAGTAGAACTGCTGTATCACACGGTAACTCTGTTCAAATTTTTGTAAAACTGCAGAACGGTTTTCCAAAGTGGCTGCGCCATTTTATACTTCCACCAGCACAGTATAAGGGTTCCAATTTCTACACATTCTTGCCAACACTTTGTTGAACATCTTTTCATGTGCTTATTGGCCATTTGCATACCTTCCTTGGAGAAATGTCTATTCAAGTCCTTTGTTCATTTTTAAATTGACTTGTTTGTCTTTTTATTAAGTTGTAAGAGTTCTTTATATATCTTAATCCCTTGCAAATATACTCCCATTCTGTGGGTTATCTTCTTACCTTCCTGATGGCAGCCTTTGAAAAAAGCATGAAAATTAAAAAATTTTTTTTTCTTTTTGTTTTTTGTTTGAGGTCCTGGGAACAGGGATTGAACCCGGGATCTTGTAAGTAGGAAGAGACAGCGCTCAACCACTGAGCCACATTGGTTCCCTGCATTGATTTTTCCATTTATTTATTTGTTGTTTGTTCTGTTTTTAGGAGGCATCGGGAACTGAACCTGGGACCTCCCATGTGGGAAGTGGGGGCTCAACCGCTTGAGACACATTTGCTCCCAGAAGTTTTTAATTTTGATAAAGTCCAATTTATCTATGTTTTCTTTTGTCACTCATGCTTTAGGTGTCATACCTGAGAAATTACTGCCTAATCTAAGGTTAAAAAGATTTACTCCTATCTTTTCTTCTCAGAATTTTGTAGTTTTAGCTTACATTTAGGTCAATAATTCATTTAGGTCGATAATTCATTTTGAGTTATTTTTTGGATATAGTAGGAGGCAGAGGTTCAACTAAATTCTTTGTGTGTGTATATCTAGTTGTCTAACACTAGTTGTTGAAAATATTATTTTTTCCCCATTGTCCCTAGTAACTTTTTTGAAAATCAACTGATCTAAAAGTAAGGGTAAAATAAACATTTTGATAATAGTTTATCATAAAAGTAAAATTTTATTTAAAATTATTTCTCTAGTAAGATGAAGGAACTTTGTTTCATTCATTAAATATTAAAAAAAACATATTACTTTCAATTTTTTGACCCTGATTTCATTAGTGGTAAGGTGCACCATTAATTTACTCATATAATTATTTTATTTATACAATATTTATATAATATGACAGAGATGAATATGAGTCTAGATCTGGCTGACTCTCAAAGTCATGCTCTTTTTTTTTTTTTTTCCACTGGGAGGTCCTGGGGATTGAACCCAGGTCCCTCCATATGGGAGACGGACGCCCAACCATTTGAGCCACATCCGCCTCCCGCATGCTCTTTTTTTAGATGATACTGGAAGCGATCTGTTCTAACTGGCTCCATTCACCCATTTCATTAGGGCTTTATTCCAAGATTTAGGTCAGCCAATTTTCCATCCAGGATAAAATTAGTAAGAGCAAAATGGTCATATTTTCTTTTAAATGGGACTCTTACCTTAGTTCTTACTTTCAAAACCTATTTATCCTTAACAGGTTCTAGGAAACAGCTAATTCTGCTGGGAATCTGCTTTTATTGCTATGACCTCACTAAGTAAAAACAAAAAGCTCTTTCAAAAGAACTTTGGCACTAAACCCACAGAATATGGAACTTACTCCTGTATTCATTAAGCAAACACTAGTAAAGTTATCTAGCTGAGAGTCAAACCTTGTAACTCTATTCTGTAGTAAAACCATTCTTCAGCCACCCTATACAGAGTAATTAAAACAGGCTAATCTTTATTGCAGAACTTGTTTATGACTGCTACTTCAAATACACTGCTGGTGCTGGGCTTTCTGAGGTAAAAAAAAAAAAAAAAAAAGGGTGGGGTGGGGATATTAGATAATCACATAATGTAGAGAAGAGCCCCATAGCCAAGAGAGTCAAGAGAACAATAGTTAAAGAGAACGCTGCAAAACAGGACCAGCATGTACTACAGAAATAAATTGTTCCTTGCTTGCAAGTAATGTATTCAATTAATCCCTTTAAAGCAATTTTAAAAATATTGTCATCTATATTCAATAATTTATCCCAATTTCTCCTTTTTATTTTATTTGTACAACAAATATTTGTTAAACATCTCTTGTGTACCAAACCCTGGGAAATCAAAGGTGAATAAGAAAGACAATGAACCTATTCCCCTGCAGCTCACAATCTAATGGGAGAGACAGACAACATATGAGTAAAGAAATATAATAACAACTGTGCTAGAGAATAAAAGGAGGTACCCTGGGAAGCGGCTGTGGTTCAATCAGAAGGGCTCCCGTTTACCATATGGGAGGCCCCGGGTTCGGTTCCCGGGGCCTCCTGGTGAAGGCAAGCCCGGCCGCACGGCGTGGTTAGCTGACCCAGCGAGCACAAGCAGCAAGTGGGGGATAAATGAATAAATAAATAAAAAATCTTTAAAAAAAAAAAAAAAAAAAAAGGAGGTACCCTATTTTAGGGGACAGTAAGAAAAACCTTTTTAAGGAAAACCATATTTAAGATGATACTGAGATTAAGATCATCCTTAAAGGATGAGAAGAATCCACTATGTGAAGAGCTTTCAGTCAATGGGAAGAATAAGCACCATGATCCTCTGATGAGAAAGTGCTTGGTATGTTCTGAAAGCTGAAAGAAGGCCAGCAGCACAAAACAGAATGAAGGACAGATGAAAATAGATGATGGGGTAGGTAGATGGGATAGATGGGGAGAAATGAGGGTAGGCAGATGACTCTTTTAAACCATGGGTAAAGGATTTGGATTTTACTCTGATGGTAAGCCACTAAAAGGTTTAAGTATGATCAAATTTAAGTTACAAAATTATTTCTCTTTTTGCTATGTGGAAAATGGATTGGAGGGGAGCAAGAATGGAAGAGGACAGACTTGTTAGATGGTTACTGCTGAGATCTAAGCAAGAGATAATGGTGGCATGGACCTGAGTGATGGTGATGAATAGTAATACAATTTGGAAGGAAGTAGAAGGATATATTTCTGGGATGAAAATGACAGAACTTGGAGATGGACTGGATAAGGGGATGAAAGAACCGCAAGAATATAGAATAACTTGTTATTTATATCATAAATTTAATAGTTAGGGTCCTAGGACATACTATTTTGCGAATGTAAAAGCCTTGACATTTTCTCCAAAAATGAAGAGAAAAATAATTCTTAATTTTCAAGCAGAGAGATGACCAGAAAAATAGCAAGCAGGTCCTCTTCCTTTGATCATTACATATCCATAAAGAACAATTATTTCATCTCATTCTTTTTGAACATGGAAACACTGGAAACTGAACTGCTAAATAGTTGGGATTTCTTAGATTGACATTCCAGTTTTTTTTTTTTTTTTTTAATTGAAACCCCAAATTAATAAGATTTATGCCATTTTGACTCCCTGAATAGCAAATAGTATGCAGGATTCTTCAGAGTGTAAATTAAAAGGTAAAGAACTTGACCACACTGGAGAGGAAGAAATAATAAGAAATTTTACCCACACTCAAGAAATACCATTTCTTCTCAGCATTATGCTGTGCATACTGAGTACTCACCAACATGAATGGGGGCTGGAAATAATCCATATTCATGTTCTCCCGGAGTATATTCCAGCTTCTCTTTCTTTAATTGGATCAATCGGCTCTTTGGGCTGAAATCAGAAAAAGAATGGTCAAAAATAAGAGGTAATGCCATTTTCTCCTGTGGTGAAATACAGACAATAAATCATCAGATCATATGTATTTACTAGTGGCCTAACTCTTAAATGTAAATTTTTCAGGAGGAGTTTGAATTTCTTTTCTTGTGTGTGTGTTTGTAGAGGGGTACTAATTACTTTCTTTTTTTTTAAAGATTTTATTTATTCATTCATTTATCCCCATCTCCCCGCCCCCCGCTGCCCATGCCCACTGGGTCAGCCAACCACGCCGCGCGGGCGGGCCGCCCCCACCAGGAGGCCCTGGAAACTGAACCCAGGAAACTGAATTTTTTCTTAGGAGGTACCGGGGATTGAACCCATGGCATTGTACATGGGAAGAAGCAGGCGCTCAACCACCGAGCTACATCCACTCCCCTCACACATTTTTAAAATCTAAATTTCTAGAATTGCCTGTTAGGAGATCCTTTAGCTTTTTCCAACAGATTTGCAGAAGGAACCCATATTTCAGATCCGATCAGAATAATTACTTTATATTTTGTTAATGATTTATAGTTTACAAAGTACTTCCACATATTATTACTTATATCAATTCTGTGAAGCAGTTAAGAGACGATATTAGCAATATTATATAAATTTGGAAACAGATGCTCTTTGAGTTTAAGTGACTTGCCTTAATTTTAGTTGCTAAGAGGGAGGATTACAAGTAAAACTCCAAGTTTCTCCTCAAGGCCTATCAACTATATTCTTTTATTTATTTATTTATTTATTTTTAAATAATATTCTCTTTATTCAACAATGTTCCTTACGTTTACCTTTTCCACTCACCTTATTGGTACCTTTCCTAATTTTTTGTATGAGATCAACTGCTAGAGATTTGATAGATTTTAAAAATGGAGGGGAAAAAGAAAGAAATTAAAAAAGGAAATGAGGAAGAAAAAAGAAGGGAGAAAAATGGCTTAAGGAGAGCCTCCTTTAGTCTATTCTAATCTTATGATAGCTTACAAGTTCCAGTTAATAAAACAAAGCCATTATATTTCTTCCTTCCTTCCTTCCTCCCTCCCTCCCTTCCTTCCTTCCTTTCTTTCTTTTTTAAAGATTTTATTTATTTATTCATTTATCGCCCCCTTGCAGCTTGTGCTCGCTGGGTCAGCTAACCACGCCATGCAGGCGGGCTTGCCTTCACCAGGAGGCCTCGGGAACCAAACCCGGGGCCTCCCATATGGTAAACGGGAGCCCTACTGATTGAGCCACAGCCGCTTCCCAAAAGTATTATCTTTTAAAAAACAGCTCTAGTCCATTATATCTTGTAATAAGGAGGTACACCAATATACATTTTGCAAGTGAGAAAATGAGGTCCAAAGAGGTAAGTTATTTATAGAACCTGAAGTTCTTAACTTTCAGGTCTGTTTTTTTCTAGTGGATCATTCTTTATTTATTCAATAATTACTAAATACTCGTTAAGTCTCGGTCCTTTTCTAGGTGCTCAGGAATATTCATGAATAAGATAGTTTATATTCTAATTGGGCAAACAGACAATAAAAACTTAGAAGTGAATAGGAACTATATCACAAAATAATAAATGTTAGGCAGGAAATTAAAATGTGATGAGTAGAGAGTGACAACTTCACACTGAGTGGTTTGGGAATGCTTCTCTGAGGAAGAGAAATTAAGCTATGATGTAAACGTCCTGTAGTAGAAGATTACTGTATTTATTTTATTAACCTCATCTACTACCAAAATCATTGTTATACATTCCCAATATTATCCTTCAGCTGTCCTCCAACTAACATTAATCTTCCTAGACTACTCATTTCAGCCACAATCACATCCATAAATCAAGTGTTTGTTAAATTCATTATGTGTTACCATCAAGTCCAATCATTACCACATATTTACATTTAACTTATTAAACATTCTACATACATTCAGCATTGTCTCTCCCTTCTCGTTCCACATTCCATCTCCTACCAAGCAACACTTCACAGTCCAACTCCATAAGTTTATTCATTGTATTTAGTTCATATGAGTGAGACCATACAATAGTCGTCCTTTTATGTCTGGCTTATTCACTCAACATAATATCCTCAAGGTTCCTCCATGTTGTCATGTGCTTCCCCAACTGTTTTCTTATTACAATTGAATAATATTCCATCGTATGAATACACCACATCTTGTTTATCCATTCATCAGTTGACAGACACTTAGGTTGTTTCCATCTTTCAGAAATTGTGAATAATGCTCCTGTGAACATCGGTGTGCAAATATCTGTTCGCGTCTTTGCTTTCAGTTCTTTTGAATATATGCCTAGTAGTGGGATTGCTGGATCATATGGCAGTTCTATATTTCCTTTCCTGAGAAACTGCCAAACCATCTTCAACAGAGGTTGCACCATTTTACACTCCCACTGACAGTGAAGGACTGTAATTCCTATTTCTCCACATCCTCTCCAGCACTTCTAGTTTTCCATTCTTTTAATATTGGCCATTCTGTTTGGGATGATATCTCATAGTTTTATCTGCATTTCCCTAATAGCTAGTGATGTTGAACATCTTTTCATGTGTCTTTTGGCAATGTGTATTTCCACTTTGGATAAATGTCTTCAATTCTTTTGCCCATTTTAAAAAAAGATTTATTTATACTCCCCCCCACCTTGTTTGCACTTGCTGTCTGCTCTCTGTGCCAGCCCATCGTGTCAGCTCGCTGTCTTGCTCATCTTCTTTAGGAGGCACTGGGAACCAAACCTGGGACCTCTCATGCGGTAGAGGCAGGCACCCAACTGCTTGAGTCACGTCCGCTTCCCTTTTTGCCCAGTTTTAATTTGGGATGATCTCTTATATATAATATTATATGATCTCTTTATATAATATGGAGATCAATCCCTTATCAGATAAATGGTTTCTGAAGATTTATTCCCATTAAGTAGGCTGCCTTTTTTCTTGACAAAGTCTTCTGAAGAAAAGTGTTTAATTTTGAGGTCACATTTATCTATTTTTTCTTTCACTGCTCATGAGGTCCAAGAAACCACCACAAACCACAAGATCTTGAAGATGTTTCCTTACATTTTCTTCTAGAAGTTTCATAGTTCTAGTTTTCATATTTAGGTCTTTGATACATTTTGAATAAATTTTTGTATAAAGTGTGAAATAAGGGTCTTTTTTCTTTTAGATAGTATAACCAGGTTTCCCAGCACCCATTTGTTGAATAGGCTCTTTGGACCCAGCTGAGTGTGATAACTGTCAAAAATCACTTGACCATAGATGTGAGAGACTATTTCTGAAACCTCGATTAGATTTCATTGGGCAATCTGTCTATCTTTATGCCAATACCATGCTGGCAGTACATTTTACTACTGTAGCTAGATAATATGCTTTAAAGTCTGGAAGTGAGAGTCCTCCAATTTCGATCTTTGTAAAGCTATTTTTGGCTATTCAGGAGCCCTTACCCTTCTAGATAAATTTGGTAATTGGGTTTTCCAGTTCTACAAAGAAGGATATTGGAATTTTTATCAGGATTGCATTAAATCTGTAGCTTGGTTTGGGAAGAATTGACCTCTTAATGATATTTACTCTTCCAAACCATGAACACAGAATATCCTTCCATTTATTTAGATCATCACTGGTTTCTTTTATTTTATCTATCTATCTATCTATCTATCTATCTATCTATCTATCTATCTATCTATCTATCTATCTATCTATCTATTTATTACCGGGAGGTCCCGGGGATCGAACCCACTGGTTTCTTTTAGCAATGTTCTAAAGTTTTCTGAATACAGGTCCTTTATGTCATTGGTTAAATTTACTCCTAAATATTTGATTCTTTTAATCACATATGTAAATGGATTTTTATTTCTGGATTCCTCCTCAGATTGCTCATTATTAGTGTATAGAAATGCTGATTTTTGCATATTAACCTTCTATCCCGCCACTTTTCTGAAATTGTCTATAAGTTCTAATAGTTTTATTGTCGATTTTTTGGGATTTTCTAAATATAGGATCAAATAATCAGCAAATAACTAAAGTTTTACTTTTTTCTTTCCTATTTGGGTACCTTTTATTTCTTTTTCTTGCCTAATTGCTCTAGTAGAACTTCTAGCACAATACTGAATAATAGTGGGGAGAGTGGGCATCCTTGTCTTGTTCCCGATCTCAGTGGGAAAGCTTTCAGTCTTCTACCATTGGTACAATGTTAGCTGTGGGTTTTTCATATATGCATTTATCATAATAGTTTCCTTCTATTCCTATCTTTCGGAATGTTTTTATCAAGAAAGGGTGTTGTATTTTGTCAAATGACTTTTCTGCATCAATTGAAATGATCATATGATTTTTTCTTCTTCAATTTTAATGTGGTGTATTATACTGATTGATTTTCTTATGTTAAACCACCCTTGTATACCTGGAATAAAGTCCACTTAATTGTGATGTACAATTTTTTGATGTGTTTTTGGATTTGGTTAGCAAGTATTTTGTTGAAGATTTCTGCATCTATATTCATTAAAGAAATTGGTCAGTAATTTCCTTTCTTCACAATATCTTTATTTGGCTTTGGTATTAGGGTGATGTTAGCTTTCTAGTTATATCCTGTTCAATTTTTGGGGAAGAGTTTGAGCAAGACTGGTATTACAGAGTGAGACAGGTGTCCTCTTTCATTCTTTTGGTTATGGATATCCAGTTTCCCCAGTACTATTTATTGAAGAGACTGTTTTGTCTGGGTAATGTGGGATTGATAGGTTTGTCAAAAACCAGCTGGCTGTAAAAGTGAGTGTTTATTTCTGGACTCTCAATTCTATTCCAGTGATCAATGTGTCTATCTTTATGCCAAAATCATGCTGGTCTTTTTCTTTTTTTAAAGACTTATTTATTTCTACGCCCCTCCCCTATTGTTTGTGCTCACTGTAGGCTCTCTGTTCATTGTGTGCTCTCTGGGTCTCCTCATCTTTTTTTTTTTTTTTTTTTTAAAGATTTTATTTATTTATTCATTTATCCCCCCCTTGCTGCTTGTGCTCGCTGGGTCAGCTAACCACGCCATGCGGGCGGGCTTGCCTTCACCAGGAGGCCCCGGGAACCGAACCCGGGGCCTCCCATATGGTAAACGGGAGCCCTACTGATTGAGCCACAGCCGCTTCCCCATCCTCATCTTCTTTTTAGGAGGCACCGGGAACCAAACCTGGGACCTCCCATGTGGGAGAGAGGCACCCAATCTCTTGAGCCACATCTGCTTGTTGTACCTCTTGTTGCATCTTCTTATTGCATCTTGTTGTGTCATTTTGTTGTGTCAGCTCACCGCGACCACCCATCACATCAACTCGCTGTCTTGCTTGTCTTCTTTAAGAGGCACTGGGAACCAAACCTGAGAACTCCCATATGTAGGCAGGAACACAACTTTCCTAATACCATGCTGTTTTGACCACTGTAGCTTTGTAATATGTTTCAGGGTCAGGCAGTTGAGTCCTCTTACATCATGCTTCTTTTTCAGAATGCCTTTGGCTATTTGGGTGCACTTTGCCTTCTAAATGAACTTGGTAATTGCCTTTCCTTTTTCTGTAAAGTAGGCTGTTGGAATTTTGACTGGTATTGCATTGAATCTATAATTAGTTTGGGGAGGGTTGACATCTTCACGATATTTAATCTTCCAGTCCATGAATATGGAATGTCTATTTGTTTAGGTCTTCTTTGATTTCTTTTAGCATTGTTTTATAGTTTTCTGAATACAGGTCTTGTACATCATTGGTTAAATTGATTTCTAGGTATTTGAATTTTTTCATTGCTATTGTAAATGGAATTTTTTCCCCCTGATTTCTCTTCAGATTGTTCAACAGTAGTGTACAGAAACATTATTGATATTTGCATGCTCATTTTGTATCCTACCAGTTTGCTGAACTCATTTATTAGCTCAAGTAGCTTTGACATAGATATTTCAGAATTTTCTATATTTTCTATATTTATAGGATCATGCCATCTGTGAATAGTGAGTTTTACTTCTCTTTTCCTATTTGGATGCATTTTATTATTTTATTTTCTTGTCTAATTGCTCTATCTAGAACTTCTAGCTCAATACTGAATAACAGTGGTGACAGTGAGCATCTTTATCTTGTTCCCAATCTTAGAGGGACAGCTTTCAACCTTTCTCCATTGAGTAAGATGTTGGTAGTGGGTTTTTCATATATGCCTTTTATCTTATTGAGGTGTTTTCCTTCTATTCCTATCTTTCGGAGCGTTTTTATCAAGAAAGGATGCTGAAGAGTCCCAAGATGGCGGCCATCATGAAGAAGGCGGCTGCAGAAGATGTCAACGTTACTTTTGAAGATCAACAAAAGATAAACAAATTTGCACGGAATACGAGTAGAATCACAGAGTTAAAGGAAGAAATAGAAGTAAAAAAGAAACAACTCTGTGATGGTTAGGCTAATGTGTCAACTCGGCCAAGTAGTTGTGTCC